>ML835217.1:25728-48330 GCA_009831015.1 Picea engelmannii | reverse complement strand
TATGCTTGTCCTGTTTCCTTGGATTGCAGGGTTTGTTGAAGAACTTGGAGATCAAGATCAACTCGGATCGAGT
The DNA here is from genome assembly GCA_009831015.1 of Picea engelmannii. NCBI lineage: Eukaryota > Viridiplantae > Streptophyta > Pinopsida > Pinales > Pinaceae > Picea > Picea engelmannii. Next base: position 48,257 of record ML835217.1, on the reverse strand, counting down.
GAGGACAAACTTCATAAAAGGTACTCATACCTTCTTCCCTTTATTCTTTGATTAGTTTAACTTCTTCTAAAGGAATATCAATACCCAAAGTTAGCACCTTTCTGTCTTGGTCATAGGGGTCTAGTATCCAAGAGGAAATCCACTTGTTCGCAGGGGGATTCTCCTATAACAAAAACCAATTCCGGATGAGATTAAGAAAAAAAGGTAAATCTAAAGTTGACATGGGATAGACTTCAACTTGTAATTTAGTATCGATAGATAATCAATACAATGCAACATCTCTTCGAATAGCTATGGAAAACATAAGTTTTCTAGGGTATAGTTTTTGATGGAATAAAAATCATACAAGAGTACAAAATCATGTAAAAAAAATCTACTTAGTGACCAAGGAAGAGAAAGAAGAAAAGGAAGAAATAGAAAAAATTGAATTCCCCTCAAACTATAATAAAGTCAGGGAAGGATAACACCAATTGGATGAATCCAACGTGCCTGAATGGATGGAAGCATAAATTAATACTAAAGAGTTTGAAATCTCAATAGATGATCGACCAAAAATGGCTAGAATAGGTGACTATTGGTCCAACAAGAAAACCATGGAAATAGTCGACCTACTGAAATAATACCAGGATGTCTTTGCATGATATTACAAAGACCTGAAAGGGTTGGTACAAGATATGGGAGAGATGAAAATCAACCTCATACTTGGGGCCAAACCTATCAAAAAATGACCATATAAGTTGTAACATAAATACAAGCCAATAGTCTAAAAGGAGATCAAAGCAATGTTAGCTGCTTGAATTATATATCTGATCGACAAGTCAGAATGGGAAAGTCCAATGGTCATACAACCCAAACATAATGACCTAAAGGAACTTAGAATATGTGTCGACTTCAGAGGACTGAATAAACTTACAATAATTGATCCATTCTCGACGTCGTTCACTGACGAAATCATCAATGAAGTCGTGGGGCACAAATGCTGCTCTTTTACTGATGGCTTCTCTGGATACAATCAGGTGCCTATCACAAAATAAGATCAGGAAAAAACCACATTCGTTTCATATTTTGGATCATTTGCAAACAGAGTAATGCCTTTCGGCCTCAAGAATGCCCCAATAATCTTCTCTAGGATAGTGGTCAAGGTATTCCAAGAATATATTTATTAAAAAATAGTTGTATATTTTGACAACTGGACTATCTACAACCTATTGAAATACCACATCCAATGGTTAAGAATGATGTTGGAAATATGTGGGAAAATTTAGTTGTCATTGAACAAAAAAAAATGCATATTTTCCACACCTATAAGCATGCTATTGGGCCATATCATATGCAAAGATGGAATCAAAGTCGACATGGCCAATATCAAGGTTATTCTTGACTTGAAACCACCAATTAATTAGAAACAAATCAAAATATTCCTAGGAAATGTTGGATACCATAGGAAGTTCATCCACCACTACTCCGACATCACTTTTCCAATTGATGAGCTAATGAAGAAAGAAGTTGAATTCCATTGGAGCTAGAAATGTGATAAATATTTTGAATTATTGAAAATAAAACTAGTGCAAGCACCCATTCTAAGATTCCCAGACTGGTCAAGGAAATTCCATGTCCATGTGGATGCATCTAACGTTGTTTTCGACTTAGTCTTAGCCAAGCCATATGATGGCATGGTAAACTACCCAAATGCACATGCTGGTTGAAAATTAAACAAAGCAGAAAGAAACTACTCGACGATGGAGTGTGAATATCTAGCAATGATTTTTTTTCCTCCATAAATTTTGACACTAATTAGTAGAAAATCCATTTATATTCTTCATGGACCACTAGGCGTTGAAATATCCAGTGAGTAAATTGATCCATCCAGTGAAAATTTGTTGATGGCTACTATTGTTTCAAGAATTCAACTTTGAAGTAGTAGTCCGATTAGGAAAGAAGAATGTTGGTCCGATCATATATCCCAACTTGAGATAGGAGAATATCCAACTAGGATAGATGATGACTTACCAAATGAAAATGTATTCAGGGTTGAAGCAGCCCCCAAAGAACTAGAAGAAATTGCAAATTTTCTAGAAGAAGGGAAAGCACCTGAAGATCTCCCAACCAATAAAAGAAATATCCTAAAACTGAAAGCTGCACCATTCACTCTCATGAATGGATATATTTACAAACTAGGCATTGAAAATATTTTTTGAAGATGTGCATTAGAACATGAACGCGAGTACATAATTAATGAAGTGCATGCAGGCCCAGTGAGAGGTCACTTTCAAGCCGACACGAAAACCAAAAAAATACTTCAAGTTGGTCTCTGGTGGCCGAATTTACACATAGACTATTGAGAACCGATAAAGAAATGTGATAAGTGTTATAGGATAGTTCGACCATTATGGAACAATGAAATGCCTTTGCATTTAATAAACCCCAGTTTACCATTAGAAATTTTGGCTATTGATTTTGTCGGCCTATTCCCAAAGAGATAAAAAAGGTATGAGGAAAAATACATCATTACAACAGTCAAGTACATAACCAAATGGGATGAGGTAGAGCCAGTGGAAAATTGTACAAAGGAAACAACCACAAAAATTTTCTATGAAAACATAGTGACCATAGTCAGTTGTCCTTTGACAATAATCGGTGATCAAGGAAATCACTTTATCAACAACACAATTGAAGTATTTCTCAAAAAATTATTTATCAACCATAAAAAGACAAATTCTTATCATCCACATGCTAACAGAGTTGTCAATTCATTCAACAAGACATTACACAAGGGCTTAGAGAAAATATGTGGACTTGAAAGACATGATTGGGATGATAATGTTCCAACAATATTGTGGGCCTATATAACATCATATAAAATATTGACTAGCCATATTCTATTTAATTTAGTCTATGGTCAAGACGTTGTAATTCCATTACACTTATTTGCTAACATAAGAAGGATAGCCTCCATCCTGGAATTCGACCACATGATCAACACAAGACAACACTTCTATCAATTAACTCAATTAGCAGAAGAAAGGATGCTTGCACAACAACACCAAGAATTCCAAAAGAATCAACAAAAAGCTTGGCACGATCGACATATTAAAAAGGAGGATATCAATGATGGAGACTTGGTATGTTTATATGACAGTCGAGTAAAAGGTAAATCGAGAAAATTAAAAACTACATGGTTGGGTCCTTATGTGGTCGAGGACATCTAACCGACATGATCAATACAATTAAAAACCTTGCAAGGGAATCCCTTCAAAAAACTAGTCAATGGGGCCCGCTTAAAAAAATATCCTACATAGCAGTCTCAAGTCCTGTTGGTGAAAAATTATTCAGGGGTACCAGTAGGAATCGACTAGGTTGAAAACCCCTCGGGGCAGCCTAAGTCAAAATTGAGAATAAAAGAATAGATATAGCCAAGGAAAAAAAAATAAAAAATCTAAGCAATAAAGAAGGAAAATATTAAGGAGAAAAACCAAAATTAAGAAAGCAATAAAGAAGTTTGTTAGCATAATTAGGTACATAAAATTGTTTGACAATTACAAGTTATATGACCAAATCATACTAACAAATCATCCATTCATGCCAAAATAATCAAATATGAGAAGAGAATAGAGCCCCTGGTCAACAATTAGAGAAGAAACTCAAAAATCAAGAGAAAGTTCAACGCTAAGGAAAGACTTGTGCCATTACTTAAACAAGAACACTAGTCAATCAATTGAAAGAGAAGTACATCCCCTAGTCGAATGAGAAACTCATCAATCTAATAAGTGTGAATTTTGAAGATCAAGCGATTGAGAAATATATGAAGCAAGCGAGCGTAAATTCGAACATCCTCAACAAAGAAATCATGTCCTCAGAGGGCCAAGAATCAATCGAGTCAACACGAGAACAAAGACCAACATGGTCAGATGCTTAGACCGGAGGTCTTCGAATGATCGGAAGAACCAACCCGACCAGTTTGTACAAGTAAAAGTTGACCAAGTCAGGCGTACCCCTTAAGAAAATTAAATCGATATGGTTGATGTGGCTGATTCAAGGGAGTACGTTAATACAATTAATGCTCTACAGGACAATTTCGACCACCATGCTATCGTCAAAACAAACGTCCCCTCATACGAACAAGTAATTTCACCAAACATCAGGATCAAGGAATCCGAATTAATGACGCCATTAGAGAAATTAAATTCCTTGCTCCATCTTCTTCCTACAAATTTGGATGAGGAATATGAGTTCGCCTCGTTGTTGTTAACACCAGAGCACCCAAGTAATCAAAGCATTGAAATCAAAGCCACACATATGACTCAAGAGATTCTAAAATCTCTATTTGACCAACAAGAAAATGTAGACATGCCAAGAATGAAAGGACAAGTACCAGATTCCTTGGTTGAGCCAAGGATAAAGGATAAACTCGACAAAACTGGTGCAACTGAATTGGAAGCACACATGCAAAACATTTGTGGGGCGTGATTTGAAGAAATCGACTAGTCTTGGCATAGACATAATTTTATTGCGTGGGGAATGGAATTTGAAGTATGGAAGGAGGAAACAAATTTCCTCGAACAAGTAGGAATCTGAAATTTTCTGGGTGTGCCTTAAATCATAGAGTTCAATGGTTGGAAGGAAGAAGTTGCAAAATTCCTCATAAATCAGTATCATAATGGGAATATTTGTCTAAATTACCCAGTTAGAATCACTGGAGGTCTGATCCATATAATCAACATAATACCACATGGGGGTACACCTGTACCCAAAACACTAAACTCCAATGACTGGATATAGGCCCTCACAACAGGAACTTCAACCAAAAATTCAAAAGGGTTGTTGATTAACAAAGTAACCGACCTCCATGCAAAATGTACATGCATAAAACTCTCTTTATGCTTTACAATTTTTGACCAAGCTTCAGATGTGAAACTCACAATGTTGGAACCAATCGACCAAAACCTTGATTCATGGGCGCAATTGAACTGGGAAGAGCACTTAGCTGTGCTTATCAAAATCACCTCAAAGTACTATCAAGAGAATAGTAGGGCCATCAATCCTAATCTGGCTTTCCATGAGTCAAGTTGGCTTAGTCAGGGAGCCTACACTTACCCTAAAACAAACCCCAACTATGAAAAACTATGCCACTTTTTCACTCGGAGTAGTCATATCATTGGAGTCTCCCCCAACCAAGGTAATGTTTAAGTGTTGGATACATCATGTAAAGAATGTCTCCCACAAGTGGAGAGTGGAAAAAAAAGTTCAACAGGCCTTACCATCGAGTTCCCACATTCAATTACGCCTTGAATACACCAATATTTGGTGTGGATTCAACGAGGGGCCAACACAAGAAGAAATAGAATATCAACCGACGAAGCTCCAAATATTTTGGGATCTCGACAAACAATTGGGATTTCCAACACCGATCCCACCAGACATATTGAGTGATAAGTCAACCATATTAACACCTTTGACTGATGTAGAATAGGAAGAAGAAATAGAAGCAGACTTGTACACCATCCCATTTGTTCCATATCTAGACATGGAAGCAAGTTCCCCAACAAAGAAGACTCCGACCAAGAGAAAACAACAAGAAAAAGAAGTCATGGGTAAATAGGTTGTCGATTTTGAGGTGGATCCATAAGATATAAATATCATTTGTAAAGCAATTTTCCAGTCAGATACAACGTTGGACTTCAATGACCCATTGATAGTCAAGAAAATTGCTTCCTTCACCAATAATTTAGCCACAAAGACTCGACTAAAATAAAAACATACTCGATAGGATGAGGTTATCACAAAAAATAATTTTAAGTCTAGCTGCGGGCCTCAATTTCAAGAGATGATGGTAGAAATAGATTCAAAGAAGGCCGAAGCAAGAAAAAATGTGACAGACCTAGAAAAGAAAATAGAAATAAGGAAGGAGAAAAACAAGGAATGGGGGATCAACACGAACAAAGCACAGGTCATTCGATGCCAGTTGCAACACATAGGTCGAAAATTATTTGACCCGACCCTAGTAAGAAACTTGTCCCAAAGAAGAAACACACAAATATAAGCACATTCGATCTAACACAAGAGTCACCACCACCTATTGCGGCTTAGATTATTGAAGAAAAGTGAAAAAAATGAAAGGAAGAAACATAAGAATAAATCGAGGGCAAGGAAATGAAAAGTATCATCAAAGGTAACTATTTCAGATCCCTCCTCTAATCACAAAAATCAAGAAAGTGCATCTCACTTGAATTCGGACGAGGTCAACCAGAATCTGCAGAATGGAACTACAAGGCAAAACACCACAATCGAGTTGACCCAAATGGATAGGTCGAATCCAATCAACTCGTCACAACCAACAACTGGGCCTAGAAAAGACAATTAGATGGGTCACCCTAACCCTATCACAGTGGAAGACATGCCAAAATATACAGAAGGAGAGACAACTAAACACACACACAGGGGTCCGTACACACTATCGTGACACAAAATTCAGTTGTTGCACAACTTATTCCAATACCATCGGATGAATCGAATCCCCCTGATAAGTCCAATAAATAAATACATAATTCCCAACAAGACAAGTAGTTGGAAGAGGAACAATCTTCTGACCATGACGATAAAAAAAAGAGATAACAATGATGGTGCAAAATCTCCCAAGGATGGGTCCCTGAGGTGTAGGACAGTCGGTGACAAAGTGTACTGTTAAGGCGCTCCGTGATGTTAAAGTCATAGGTTCGAAACCTGTGGGGATAAAAAATCCATCCATGTTAAGGGTTGGTGTGGCTCAGGCCAGGTGCGATCCCCGGGTGATTTTGACAGCTTATATGCCCCTGAGTCGCGGTTTCTTAGCCACCCAAAAAAACTAACTCATTAATGCAAACAATCAAATTATAGACCATGACCCGTCATATTTAATATGAAACTTGACTTCAAACTGAGCCTGAAATTCAAACCCAGAAAAGGTTTATGCATGCAATATTCTTTTTGAACCAACGAAACCTCGAACATAACTACCACAGGTTGCAAATCAAAACTTATAACCAAAATATCCATACAACCTAGGCTTAAAATTGAGCCTATAATTTTATTATCGAGCTCACTCTTTTCTATATGCGCTGGCAAGTAAACAACAAAACCCACCAAAATATTCTCATGCAAACACATATAAACCAACATGTTGGCCAACCAAAAACTTCATGGCACCACATCATTCCACTTTCCAAAAAGTCAAACAATAACCAATAACCAAATAAGGAATAATTCCACATAAGTGGAGGATCACATGCCATGTCGGCCAACATTAATGTCATCACATCTGTCAAACAAATGACGACTTGATACCATAGCTAATGTTCAATCTCATTAATGGAGGATCCAATTAATGTGTCTCCATGATATCATAATAATTTTCATCCCATAACCTCAACACTTATACAAAATATATACCATATGTATCATGAAATCTCATATTTCAATTCTTATAATCAATAATATCACACCTTCATTGCAAGTTGGTAAACATCTTATGGTATGTAATATATGTGATATGAAGTTCAAATTCTATTTGGTTATGTATGATACATTTGTATATAAAAAAACCTTTTCATATCAAACTATATCTTTCAATTATAGTGTATGCATTGAAAAACGTTTTTTGATAATACATTTTCAATGTCTGTCATTCCTTATGTTGAAGTAACGTGTATTGTTGCCATAGTTTCTTTTTGAAAATCCCTTTTGATCAATATTTTTTTTTGCACTTATACTTTGACATTATATCAAAAGAGTCTCATGTGATGATTTTTTGTAACAATACCTCGAATTTTTTTTATAGTGATGACTTTGAAGTATATCTGATATCACACTATCAAAATAATGTTTTTTTTTTGTAACAATACTTGGAATTTTTTTTATAGTGATGACTTTGAAGTATATCTGATATCACACTGTCAAAATAATGTTTTCAAGTATGGATGCATGTTATACACTGTTTTCAACATATTAGTAATGCTTTTATCTTCAGGAATATTTGAAAATAAAAATTCTTTCTTTCTTTATCAAGGGGTCCCACCTACTAATTATATATTTATATTATAGATAGTAAAAATTTAAGTATGCCTTGCAACTATTTGCAGGCTATATTATTGGTGGATAGTTTACGAGTCAACACATACCACATGTTTATTTTTTGTAAGGACTCCACCAAGTAATTATTTGCATGCATTTTTTCACATTACAAAGTCTTCATTTGGATTAGAAATATTTAGTATGGGTGCCCTCGTTAACATATCTTTCAAATGGTGAAATCTTTCCTCACATTTCGAAGTCCATTTGAATTTCACACCCTACTTTTGCAAATAAGTGATTGGGTGTGTAATATTTGAAAATCCTTTAATAAATCTTCTATAATAACCTGTAATTCCCATGAATGATTTTACCTCTGTAACATTCTTTGGTGTTGGCCATCCTCTAATGGCTTATATCTTCTTAGGATCAACTGTTATCCCTTCCTCATAATAATATGGCCCAAATAATGGATCTTCCTCTGATAAAATGAACACTTGCTCATCTTGGCATATAATTGATTCTCCTTTAATACCTCTAGCACCATCCTTAAACATTTCAAATTATCCTCCTCTTTCTTTGAGTACATGGGAATTTCATTCAAAAAAACAATTGCAAACTTGTCCAGATACTCTCTAAACACTCCATTCATCAAACACATAAAGACAATTGACACATTTGATAGAACAAATGGCACCACCAAAAACTTATAATTTCCATATCTTGTCCTGAATGTTGTCTTCCTGACATCGTCCTCTTTAATTCTCACCTGATGATAGCTTGATATCAAGTCAATATTGGAAAATATCCTTGCACCTTTCAACCGATCAAATAAATCATCAATCCATGGAAAATGATGTTTGTTCTTTATGGTAACTTTTTTCATCTATCTGAAATTGTAACATACCCATCCACCCACAAGGCGGGGAATGCTACCTTCAAGCCCACCCTTGGACTTCGTAATCTTACCGATACCTTCTTTAATTAATAAGAATGCATAAGATACAATATTTAGCGACATGCACAACAATATCCAGCAAGCATGCATAATATAAGATTTAGTTAAACGATAATTAAAATACACATCAGAATACATTCATACACAGATAATAATACCACAACAGAGAGCACTTGTCTTTATAAAAAGGCAACACCAATTGGCTGCAGACCAAGGAAGTTCCACCCAACCGTACACACCACTGCTCCAAATCTCAACAGCAATGTCACCCCCGAGCCAGGGCTATGAATCAACAAGGACAGTTCTAGAGTGTACTTGGGTTCCCAAACCAGTCAGCTCTCAATATCTCACAGGTTTCCCAACACCCACAACAATCCAAGTACCCAGCTCTCTTCTACCTAGCTTGTACCACCCCAAGAGAATGGACCTCCACCCTTCTCTGTCACACAGTCTCTGAGGAAGTCCTTCTCCTTATTTTCCAAGGCCTCCAGCACAACCGGTCCATAATATCAATGCTGGAACTCTCAGGACTCACAGTTGTGATCAAAATGGGGAACATGCCAATGCATCTCAGACATGCAGGCCCAGGTCATGGCTGGATTTCACCAATGAACATTACAACCAACTATCCTGTGGCTAATTCTTCAATAGTTCCTTTCCCTTTTCCAAGCCAAGACACAGGTGAGGGTGGATCGATGAATGGGTGAGTGAGTGCATGAAAGTGCGTGAGGGAAAGAATGGTATGAATGCAGAAGTGAAGGAGAGGACGAGCCAACGACCAACGACCATCAACACCTGACCAATGACCAACCCGACCAACCCCACAATCAGACCAGGGATGGGCTTAAGTATATTCTTGGGAAAATCAAGAACCTCCTGGCCTTCCCCAAGAATCTCACGTAACCAATCCCCTCCCTTAGAAAAAAGGGTAATTAAAATAGGAAATAAACATCTAGCCCATTAAGCCCCCTCTCTTGTGGAATCATAGCCCCCTATAACTCTAGTCCTTGTCCATCTACCAACCATCCATGTATTTATTATTAATAATGATAAAAAAGAATTACATGTCTTGGGCATAATGACCTTTTTAATAATTGTTTGGGCACTCTGGTCTCTCAGCATTGTAACAATACATTATTTAAAATGGGGGTTCAAAACCTGGGGTGTTATAGAAATCAACGCACAACCTTAAGGTTCCATCCTTATTCTTCACAAAGAGCACTGTGGCACCCCATCCTTCTTCTTCAAGTTTCATATGCAATTCTTTCAACTATGGTATGCTCATCCTATAAGGAGTCTTGGACACTAGGGAATCTCCAGGCACCAAATCAATGGAGAAATCAATATCTTTGTTTGGTGGCAACCTTGGTATCTCCCCAAATACATCCTCAAAATTGTTCAAGATTGGATGGTATTCAATACTTGGCATTTTATCTTTGGCTACCTCTTCCATACGAACTGCATCAATCTAGCATCCTTTTCTGAAACTCTTCTTCAACTGCATAACTGCAATTTCTCTGATTGACATTGGCCTTGGAATACCCTAAATTGGTCTCAAGTTCCCTTCCTCGTCAAGAAAAGTGAATGCCTTGTTTTAGTAATCTAGGACAACATGATTCTTTTCCAACCAATCCATACCAATTAAATAGCCATATGAACCCAAAGGTATGATATTCAAATCTTCCTTTGTGTTGAGTCCATTCATGTCCATTGGAAAAACCTTAACCAACTCATTGATTCTTCTCTTAGCTCTTGTGGCCAACTGAACCAAGCAAGATTTCTCATGTTTGCTTCTTTGAAAATGAAATATCTCAAAAAGATTAGGATCCAAGTTACTATGGATAGCTCTCTTAACCAACCAAGATTTCCCATGTTTGCTTCTTTACAAATGAAATCTCTCAACAAGATTACAATATATGTAACTATGGTTGTCTCTAGAATCAATTAAAATGGCTATGGAATGATTATGAATCTTACCTTCTACTTCATTCATATGAGATTGATATTTCTTTTTCTTGTTTTCCAAGGATTCATAAGTCCTTGCCATGCTTCTACCCATGTCTTCAACTATATCATCCCGCTAGATATAATGAACATTACTCATACTTTCTCCTTTGTGAGGGAAATATCTATACAGGTGATATCCCTCACATCCCAAACATTTTATGAGTTGTTGCCTTGGACTTTCCCCCAAATACTCTATCATCCTTGGCTCATTTTGTGTCAACCATCCTTGAGAACCGTTTTTGAAAAATAGTGGCTTATACCCTTTCTTTCTTTGTTCCATCTTGCCTTTCTTCTTGTCATCCCAAACCTTTTGGAAAACTGACCTTCTTTTATTCTTCTCATAAAGATACATTGCTTTCCTATGGAATGTTCCAATGTCACGGGCTCAACAAAATGTGCCGTATCATTGTATAAAGAAGGTATCCCACTTAGAAATATTTGTATTTTAACCTTTTCATCCTTTATGAATCCAACATACCTCAACAATTTAAGGAACCTCCTCTCATATTCATCCATTGTCATTCTTCCAAGCTTGAGTTAAAAGAACTATTTCATCTTCTTGTCATAATATTGTTTTGACTAGTATTTCTTTTAAAAATAATTTTTGAACTGCGTCCATGAGATCTTCTTCTCATAAATGTTCTTAACCTACTTGAATTGATCCCACCACATCGATGCTTTTCCTTGAAGGTGGTAGATTGAAACTCCAACTTTTACATTTGATGAATAATTGTGTAATTGAAAGTATTTCCTCATCTAGAACAACCAAATTTCTACATATTCATATTTCTTATGATCACCATCAAATATAGGAGGCTCAATATTTCTAATATCTCCTTACAAATCATCTACTTCAGACCTCCTTTTATGATGCCTAATATGATACAAAATTGGACTTCTTTATGACTCTGAGAATGCATGTGCCCTTGTAAATGAGTGCCTTGGTGAATGGTGATGACGTATACTAGAACTTATGACATCCTCCCTTCTTACATGAGATTTATGTTCTGCTACCTGCCTTGAATCTGATTCTTTATTTATTTTCTTTTGTAACATGTTCAATCTTTTCCACAATTGAGTGTTGATGGGTTCTGCTTCTCTTGAGCTTTTATAATTCTCTCATTTTCTTCTCTGTATCTAAAAAAATCTCTTTGTAGGCTTCTCATTGTCTCCACTAAATATATGTTTTCTTCTTTTCCTTCTCTACGCTCATTTGACTCAGTTCCTACATTACCCAAGCAGACACACAATCCTTGGTTCCTCCTCATGGTTGTAAGCGCTCTATGCATCTTCTATGTCTCTAGTCCTCATATTGAATATGATTTGTTCTATTTTACTCTTAATTATGCAAAATGTGCATGCAACAAAAATTGTTAGATAAAAATAATTTTACAATTCTAGAAATCATACATGCTTTTTTCCTCTTTAAGTCCAACAATCATCTCACTTATGATTTCTTGTGATTTTTTCTACTAAAATCACAATCATGAGTGAATATTTGGATTCTTCTATCCAATACATTTCCAATGACTACTTTCTTGTTCAATTATGAGCTCTAAGCAAAAATTCATAGACATCTAAATATTGTTGATTGACCCCTTTTGTGCACCTTTCTCCTTGGTGCAATTAAGCTCAAACACCAACTTCTATCACTTGTAGAGGTAAATATGTCAAGAACCAAGGAAAATTTTGTATGAGACACTGATAATAATAATGATGGGAAATTCACAACAACTCTCATATTGTCAATTTTTTTCTCCAGTCAAAATTTGCAACAATCTAGAAATGACAACTTGTCATTTTTTTTCACTTTTTCCCAGCCTTGGAATTTTTAGCTAAATTCACTATCTCCCAATCTAATCATTTCTAGAAAAACTTCACTAAGACAAATTTGTCTGGCTTGATAATTACATGAAATTTCGAGTAAACAAAATTTTCCATATTTGTTATCTAGGGTCCCTTTCCCTCCTTTCAAAATCCCAAAAATCCCAAAAAAGTGGCACGAAATATTGGAATTTTCCCTATTTTGGAATTTCCACTAATCCTTGGAATCCGACCAATCCCTTCACTGAATATTTTCATATCTTCTTTTCTATCACTTTGTAAAAATTTCATTAGTAACAGTGCCCCTGCCATTTGGCACGACCCTACTCTTCAAAAACCTCAAATTTGCATTTTTTGGAAAATTCGTACATAATTGGCCAGTGACTCTTTTTGACACTTATGTATCCCATGATACTGCAAAAAAACATAGAAATTTAATTTTTCTTTGAGTTATTTTTCTCTCTCAATGGAGAAAATACAATTTTGGCTCCAAACTTCATTTTTTTAAAACCATAGACAACTTTTTCCTATGTGGCATCTTTGATGACATAGTTACTGATGTGGAATTTACATCCACATGGAACCCTGAGGTGATTCCATGCCATACTCTTGGCCACCCTAGCCCTACCCTGTCAGCCTCCATCACTTTACTTCTCCTCTGTTTCCTTCTCTTTTCTCTTTCTTCCCTTACCTTTATTTTATTTTGTTAACATAAATCACAGGACCCATCATACCTGACTACCCACTTGGAAAGTATTTTGACCATGGATGGGAGAGGGGTCCCACCCCTTCTAACATGCCTCCAATTGGAACCCATCTTATATTATCTATGGAGATGGGTGGGTCCCATCCCACACCCTTTTTCCCCGAGCACACAACTTGTCCGTCCGCTAGATTAGATGATGGTGATCACAGGATGATCAATTTTCCACATTGATATTGGAGGTTAAAATGCAAGGGATTTATTGAAATAAAACCCTATGATACCACCAAAACACCTTGTGTATATGTGTCGCTCCACATTCATTTCATATCTTTCTACAATTGTGCAAAATTGCTTTTAAAACCTCTGATACCACTTATGGTTTCAAAGCTCACCACCTCGTCCATTGTGGCACCTACATCACCCCTAGGGCCCACCACCATGCATGATAGATCCCTGATATTTCCACCATGGCCTGCCACCCTTCCATTGTGGTAGTCCACATTACCTAACACATGGCCTTCATGTCACCGTGTACAAAAAAATCCCCAATTTTTCCAAATTTAAAAAAAATGCGTAATTTTGAAATTTTCTTCACGAGTCCCATGAAACTCTATAATTATGTTTTCCATGCCAATTTCAGTTACGAAAATGACCAATTGTCGCCATACTCGACCCTTTGAAATTTATGGGCATGATTTCCTCTTGAATTCACTCAGAAATTGGGGTTTTTTACCCAATTTCCCCCAAATATTTCTACTTAGTCGCCATAGATTCTACCATTATCAACCTCCTAGCCGAATTTATTCCTAAATTTCCCCAATTAACTCCAACTAATCGTCTCGTTGATGATTCTGGACACGAATTCCACCTGAATTCACTCAGAAATTGGGAGTTTTTGCCCAATTTCAGCATGGTTTCTTAACAATTCACAAATTTAGCCAATTCCAGGCTTGAATTTACTCAATAAATGGTTAAAATTGGGGATTTTAACCCCCAACCTCAATTTCACCAAAATTACAGGGAATTTTCTCAATTTCTCACGAGAAAATTTCGTCAAATAATTTGCAAAAATTCCTTGAAAATTTTGCATTTGTAATTTTTATGTTCCATTGTGTTGGCTCTAGCATATGCAACTTGAGTGTTGTAGTTTGCTTTGATACCACATTGTAACACACCCTAGACTCACATTTGGGCATATGTCACTAAAAACCAAAGTATGTCACATACAAAATTTTCATATTTTCTTTTTCCTTGCTCATTAATTCTCTAATACCATTAATTAATTAAATCCATCCTTCTTGAAGGATCATATATTCTAACATTAATATCGGATACACTTTAATAGCACACTCAGACCCTTGTCTAGGTTTCTGATACCAACATTATTAATTTGACTTGCATTTGAAATAGTTATACAATTCCATGCATAATTATAAACATTTTAAACATAGAAAAATTAAACACAAATAAATGCTCATTGCTCAAACCACATAACATAATAATTATCCTTTTAGAAAAGCACCAACTGACTATAGACCTCAAATGTTCCTCCCAACCATAGACACCATTGTTCTATAAATCTCAACAACATGTCACCTCTAAGTTGGGGCTATGACTCCACCTGAGAAATGACTACCTAATCCAACTTTGGTTTAACAATTGGCACAATAATGGCTAGGTCAAGGTACCAAATCCAACAGTAGTTCCAACCTATAGCCTCTCATTCCCCACAACCTGCACAACCCAAGTAAATGTACCTCATTCTCTGCACTGTAGTCCCTTGTGTTGTCCCACTTCCCTTATATGGCTCCAACACAGGTCGACCATGAAGTCTTAGAGCATTGTGGCTTCAGAAAATATAGTTGCACTAAGGAGTCTCCAGACACCCTCTAGGCTTCACACCCAGGGAAACCTATTACCAACAATTCCCCCTCCATGGATCCATCCTTCCCCAAGGAAACCCAAGGGGAATTGTACACCTAAATCCACCTAGGATTCACAAGGTTCACAAGCTAACACATTCACAATATCTCCTCAGCTCACACCCCACAAGCAATGGTGAGAATGATGGAATAAATGAGGCTTCCTCACTAATCCCAATATTTAAATATGCATGTTCTCTATTTTCCAAGTGGTAATCAAATAACCACTTCCCTGCCACTTGGTAACTCACCCCATTACTTGGGAACTTTATCATAAAATCATTGTTGGACAATTGGATTAGGTTGATGGAAAATTGGTTGTCATTGATGTCAACCCTTGAAGAGTGATATTGTAGATTGATGTCAACCCTTAGAGATTGATGTCAATCCTTGGAGAATTTCGGTAGTGAATTCTGGTAGCACAAAGGTATGGGTAAGGGACTAGAGTTTTCTTGAGGTATAAAGGCATGAATATCAATGAATATGCGGGTAAAATTATCCTATATGGATACTACATGTCATGCCATTTCCGGTGATATGTAGAACATCACATAACTCCTCACGGTTAGAGAGTTATGGCCTTGTGAAGTTGGAGAACCCTCATGAGTTATCTAGAAGCCCTTAGAAGGTCAAAGAAGCCAATTTATTCTAGAAGCTCCTAGAAGAAGTTTACTAGTCAAAGTGGGTGACACTAGGAGTTAATCATGGGTTAAGTTGTTGCACAAAGAAAATAATTAAAAATAAATCCGTTGCAACTAGAAGTGGAGATTTTACTATTTGTGGATAAAGTGGGTGTAAGTGGACAAGTTGTTAGAAGTGGGTTATCCCTAAAAGAAGGAAGTTGGGTAAAGTTAGTTAGAAGGTAACCCCTTGAGGAAGATACTTAGATAGTATAAATAAGAGAGCAAGGGTCTCCTATTTTCACCTAATGAACACATTGAATATCTATTATTTGTGAAAAATTTATTGTAGGTACACATTGATACATCTGAAGTTACGCAAGTCTGAGGGACCAAAGTCGGGTTGACGAGGAAAATTTCATAGTTGTAAATTTACTAAAAAAAACCTAGTTTTTGAGGTGTATGTGGGATGTAGTGGAGAAATGTGTGTATGTACATGGGCTGAAGGAGAATAAGGTGCGCACAATTGGGAAAAGTCATGAAATATTGAGGAGATGAAGATGTCAGGGCTCTAGAGTCTGAAAGCAAGCTTCCAAGAAGATCTACAGTGATAAGGTACAACAAATCTATCTACAGGTTCAAAAGGTATGTCATATTCTTATGTGTAGTTGGATATTGTTGTCTCCATGAGATATGGTTATGGGAGTTTGAGGATTTTTCCTAGAGAGGATGTTGGTTTTATGACACTTATGGTATGAGCTATATTTACAGAAATACAACATTGGTATGTTTGGTATTATTCATTGGTACATCTTTTTGGTTTAAGTGTTGAGGAATAACTTGTATTTCTTGGTACATGGTTGAAGGTTTTTGTTTGTGAATTTGTTTTGAATTTGTTGGTGTGGTTTAAGGTTGCATATTAGTGAATGATTTGATGTCTAGCCCATGTGAGGGTTGTTACACATGATTATGATTGTATGCACATCAATGGCACATGACTAGAGAGATATAGATGCACATGGTTTGAGTGATATTCTTGAGATATTGAGATCTAATCTATTGAGGGGAGTATTGGGACATATTGTTGATGATGGTTATGAGGTATTGTGATGTACATGGTTGATGCACTTGTGATGGTACAATTTGTGTGAGTGTTTGATGTGCATGTTTGTTAGAACAGGTTGATTGGTACATGTTGGGACATGTTGCAGGTTGATGTGATAGAGGCATCAAAGGGTCTGAGTTTCAAAAAAGTGAAAACCATAGCTTTTTGAGGGTGTAAGAAGGATGCAGTATAGACAGGCCACGTACATACATAGGTTGCAGTATAGACATGTTGCATACACACGCGAGCTGTAGCATAGATACGTCATGTACCTATTAGTTTTTGTGGGTACAAGTTTGTTATTGGTACATGCTGATCACATGTTATTGGTACAAGTTGGATATAGGT
Source organism: Picea engelmannii (assembly GCA_009831015.1). Lineage (NCBI taxonomy): Eukaryota > Viridiplantae > Streptophyta > Pinopsida > Pinales > Pinaceae > Picea > Picea engelmannii. The sequence continues at coordinate 30,724 of ML835217.1, read as the reverse complement.
TGTTGGCACAGATTGGTACATGTTTACAGTGTTATATCTCACAGTGACAATGTGGCAATGGTTTCATCATCTATTTGGCACTTAATTTCAGGGTGGCATGACATGGCAAGGAAAGAGGGTTGTATCCTCCTTCGAGTTGATGTCGGAGAATTAGGGAGTTGGAGCTTCCTTTAGGTTGGATATTGAGAACTAGGTGGTTGTAGTCACCTTATAGTTGTAGTCAGAGAACATAGGGGGTTGTAGCCTGAGAAACTAGGGGGTTGGAGCCTCCTTCCAGTTGGAGACGGAGAATTGAAAGTTGGTGCTTCCTTGAATGTAATTCTTAAGGACATATAAGAAAATAATTGTGTGGTTTTCTCCCGCATTGGGTTTCCACGTAAAATATTGGTACATTGTGCATTATATGGATGTGTCTATTATTGATTATTATGTACTGATGGATGCTAATGTTATATGATGCAATAACATATTAATGATGAACTGATGAACATTAATGAATAAGTTAAATGAATACAACTTGTGATTAAAAATATTAATAAGTGGTATACATTTTTTTATTATTAATTCACCCCCCCTCTCAATAATCCAACAATTGGTATCAGAGCATGTCCTTCAAGAAACAATTTAACCACTGGAAGGAGATCACGGATCATGCTAGAGTTGGGATGCCACAATTTAATGGTGAGAAATATGCACTCTGGAGCAATAAAATACAGACATACATACATGCATAGGGATTCGATGTTTGGAAATCAGTGGTGGATGGATACAAAGCACCAGGTACTCCCCCAACAGACAAGGATGAAAAGAAACATGCAGAAAATAATTCAAGAGCCAAGAATGCTATAAAGAATGGTGTAGATGAATCAATATTTACTAAAATCATTCATTATGAATCTACGAAGGAAATGTGGAAAAAAATAAAGACTATCTATGAAGGAGATGAAAAAGTTAAGGAAGCCAAACTTCAAATCTTTAGAGCAAAGTTTGAACACTTAAATATGAATGAATATGAAAACATAGCATCCTACTTTCTATGCATCAATGAGGTAGTAAATGACATCAAAGGCTTGGGAGATGAGATAAAGGAATTGGTCATTGTTAAAAAGGAATTAAGATATCTACCAATGAGATTTGATTGAAGGATCTGAACCCTAGAATAAAGAGTGGATCTAGATACAATGACCATGGATGAGCTACATGGGATACTCATAGCTTGTGAGATGAGGACAGAACAAGACAATCCGGTTACACAGGAAGCTGCATTCAAGGCATCTAAGAACATACATGAAGAAAAGTAACAAGCAACAATCAAAGTCAGTTTGCAAGAAAAATCCATATTCAGAATGTAGTTGCAACAATGATTCAGAATAAGATGAAGAAATGGAAAAAATTGTAAGAAAATTATGAAAGGGAACATGTAAATATAAAGGTAAGCTTTTGTTGAAATGTTTTAATTACGGTAGAATTGTTCATTTTGCAAATAAGTGTCCTTATGCCATAAATTTAGAGAGAGATGAAGAGGAAGATCCCAAGATAGAAAAGATATATCAAAAGGGAAACTAGAAAAACAAAAAGAAATCCTTCAAGAAAAATATATACTCAAGAAAAGACAGTTCCTAAGTTGGTGAAGATGATGAAATCGACAATGATTCATAAAAGTTACTATTCATGGCTAAGGAAAATCAAACAATAAACTATGATAGTTTATAAGAATAAGGATAAGTCAATCTCAGAGCATAATTAACTAGTTTCTTAGAAGATCTAAGGAATGAAAGAAAGAAAAACAAGTCACTCAATAAAGAGCTAAAAGTAATAGAAACCGAGAATCTCAACTCAGAGGAAGTCAAGCAGATAATTACGAAGATGAAATTTCAGGTTGAAGAAGATAGAAGGATTTAAGAAACACTCAGAATTCATCTAGTAGAGAAGGAGAAGATGATTGAAAGGTTGGAAGCAGAAGCAATCACTCAGAAAAAATATTCAAAAGAAGAACATGCACCAAGATAGCACTGACATTGGATAAGATCTTCAATAATCAAAATCCATACTATGACAGGTCGAGTCTAGGATACAACCAAATGCAGACTGATAAAGGTTCAAGCTCCATGACGAAAGCAAAAAAACAAAATAGTTATGCAGAAGTTCTCAAAGGAAGGAATCATGGTCAACAAGAATCATAAAGAAATAAATACAAAATACCTTCTACATTCAAGCAATAAGGAAGATTCAATCATTACAACCAACGAGAAGATCTTGATAAATCAAGGAAGAATTATAGAAGTCCTACACTACATGGAAATTCATTCACTCCTAGGTATGTAAATTTATTTTATGGTCATTGTTTTTATTGTACTAAATTTGGACATAAGGTTGCAGATTGCAGGGCTTATGAAAGAAATAATCAGGCAAGAAATGATTATGTGGCCCCACAAAATATTGAATGTTACAAATGCCACAACTATGTACACCCAACTTGAAACTGCAGAAGCATGATAAGGCCTCCCATGGAAGAAAATATTGATGTGGGACATAAGAAGGTTTGGAGAAGAAGTGAAAAACAAGAGGAGCAGGTAAAAGAAGAACAAGTCCAAGGAATCGTACTTTCAAGATTTGCAACAACACAAGAACATGATGAATTTACAGGAAAATAATAAAGTGTTATAAGTCAATAAACACTCATAATGATGATAGAATTCAGAAAGGGAAGATGTATCTATAGATGAAGAGGAAGATGACTCTGCATCAAAACGAGTATTGTTCTGAGTCATCCAGCTTGGAGACTCCTGGGTAATATGAATATTAGATAGGGGGAGTTAGTGTAGTAGTTGCTACAGATTAGAAAACCATCCTTCGAGAAGCTTGCAGAGTTCGAGAAGACAGATTGTGAGCAATCAATTAGCAAAAGTACATTCAGTATGATAGACTAATCGATTGCAACAGTGAATATTTCAACATTGTGGACAGTTGAGTAGCAGAGTCTTGGACAATATTGACATAGATGGATTATCATATTTGGATGCATATATTATAGTGGATGATAACATGGATTCAGATATTAGTTTCTCATATTTGTTCAGAGAGTGGTTCATAAAGTGGTTCGTAGATAAAGGAACATTATCATAATAGATGATAATGATACATGAATATTTGAATGCTTTTCATACATGCCAGTTGATTACACAAGGAAACATCAATCAACAATAACTCCAAAAGGAAGCAGGTACAATAAGACCTACATTGATTTACACAAAAACGTGTAGATAAGTCGTCAAAGATAGAGACCTAGAAAGGAAGACATGGGAGACATACCCACATGGGGAGCTATCTTTTTTCCATTATTGGTTAGAGCAAGTTTAGTGTTAGGAGGAGACATATTGACATGGGGAGTCAATCCTTTTTCAAAAGGACATAGAGAGTAATCAGAGGCATGAAAACATGGGGAGCAACCCCAAAGGGAGATACCCTTTTCCATTGATATAAAAGGGGGAGAGATAGAAACATTGATGAGGATAGATGACAGTGTTTCCATGACTAAGTCTTGCCATAAATGTTGGTATTGCCATCAATTCCAAAGGGGGAGGTTGTTGGAAAATTGGATTAGGTTTATGGACAATTGGTTTGGATTGTTGGTTGTCATTGATGTCAACCCTTGAAGAGTGATATTGTATATTGATGTCAACCCTTGGAGAAGTCTGGTAGCACAAAGGTATGGGTAAGAGACCTGAGTTTGTTTGAGGTATAAAGTCATGAATAGCAGTGAATATGCAGGTAAAATTATCCTAGATGGATAGTACACGTCGTGCCATTTTTGGTGATATGTGGAACGTCACATAACTCCTCACGGTTAGAGAGTTATGGCCTTGTGAATTTGGAGAACCCTCATGAGTTATCTAGAAGTCCTTAGAAGGTCAAAGAAGTCAATTTATTCTAGAATCTCATAGAAGAAGTTTACTAGTCAAAGTGGGTGAAACTAGGAGTTAATCATGGGTTAAGTTATTGCATAAAGAAAATAATTAAAAATAAATTAGTTGCAACTAGAAGTGGTGAGTTTACTATTTGTGGATAAAGTGGGTGTAAGTGGACAAGTGGTTAGAAATGGGTTAGTCCTAAAAGAAGGAAGTTGGGTAATGCTAGTTAGAAGGTAACCCCTCGAGGAATCTACTTAGAGAGTATAAATAAGAGAGAAAGGGTCTCCTATTTGAACCTAATGAGTGCATTGAATATCTATTATTTGTGAAAATTTTATTTTAGGTAATCATTGATACATATAAATTTATGCAAGTCTGAGGCACCAAAGTAGGGTTGACAACGAAAGTTTTGGAGTTGCATATTTACTGAAAAACCCCTATTTTTTTAGGTGTACACAGGCTGTAGTGGATAAAGGAGCGTATATATGTGGGATGAAGGAGAATTAGGTGTGTACAACTGAAGAAAGCCATGAAAGCTTGAGGAGATGAATATTCCAGGGCTCTAGAGTATGAAAGAAATCTCCTAGGAAGGTCTACAGTGATAAGGTACAACAAATCTATCTACTGGTTCAAAAGGTATGTCATATTCTTATGTGTAATTGGATATTGTTGTCTCCATGAGATATGGTTATGGGATTTTGAGGATTTTCCGTAGAGAGGTTGTTGGTTGTATTGATGTTGGACAGACAACTTTGGATATAATTTTGGGAAGAATCTAAATACGAAGAAAGCATGCAGAAGGAAGGAATCACGCAGAAGGAAGGAATCGTGTAGAAATAAGGACTCGTGCAAAAGATAGAAAGGGCATAGAAGGACGAAGATAGCGCAAATATTGAAGGATAAAGAAAGAGAGCGAGAAAAGGAAGTGAAAACGCTGATAGTGAGACTTTCCAGAAATAGAAGGACAACATAAAACTTGTATAAAGAAAAAGAAGTAGAAGAAGACAAATAGCCAGTTAACTGAAGTTGGATATGCCATGCATTATAACGGGTTATTTTGGGATAGATAAGAATAGAACTTGAAA
>ML835217.1:0-25628 GCA_009831015.1 Picea engelmannii | reverse complement strand
CATAATGATTGTATGGTGCATACTTAATTTCAATCCTCAAGTTATAAATAACATGATGAGGGTCATAATTTTATTTTTCTCCTAGCTCAAATAGATTATAAGATTCCAAAACTCCTTCTACACTAGTTAGTGTTGACTTATTTTTAACTAGGATAGGAAAAACTTCAATAGGTAATGTAAAGGAAGCTTTTTAATCCCTAGTAACAATATATAGTAGATCGAAACTCAATCTCTACCTGATATATTCTACTGTAAATATTTAGGGAGTAATATAGATTAGTAATAGATACATCTCAACCTTAGATCCATAAATTCTAATAATGGCATGGTTTTGAGAAATGTACCAATCTCCTACTCTAGTATCAACACTTATTGAAACAATTTCTTACATTCTGGGAGCATTGTAGGAGGATGTTATCAATAAAAAAATATATGTGTTGTATACATATGCCATTGTTCATTATTTATTCATGATTAGTAGAAAAAGCTATTTGATATGTATGTCTCTAGATGTGTGTAGAGATAAGAAGAAATTTTCCAATAATCGTACACACGGGAAAAGGGTTGTATGATGAGATGTGACATGAGTACCATGAATACCTAGAGAATATCTAGGTGTTTATTCCTGCCTACTAGCCTCCCTACCATGTAATAGGTTTAAAAACATATGTTTTATGTTTTTTCCTAAAGGTTACATGTTGCCATGAGGGTAGTTCACAGATTCGACCACTCACGAGGTTCTGTTGAGGGACACGTAATAAGGATTCAATCATTATTCCTCAATGACCATTAGTCTCTCACTAGTGGTGAATGAGTTGGGTAAGTTAAATACCAACCAGAATTTAATACCCCAGGTTGTAAATGTACATATTTTTTTATAGGTTAGTGAGCCAAGATGTTTTGGGCTAAGGGGACTATAAATATATGTTTTGGGTTGGAGTTCTTGTGTGATATTAGGTTGGATGCATTGTATGTTGAAATGTTAGTTAGCATGGCATTGTAAAATTTAATCATACTCGGATATATTAATAAAATACATCAATACTACAAACCAAGTCAGATAGAGAGTATGGTGGGATATGACTCCACGAGAGGGAAAGGGGGCTAAGGGATTAAGGAAAGGGGATAATTTTAGGGACCTTAAGACAATGAATATAATTATATGTTCCTAATTCCTAATTCCTAAGTTATGATTGTTGGATTACTGAGAGGGGGGGTGAATCAATAATGAAAATTTTATACCACTTATTAATCCTTTTAACCACAAGTTGTATTCCTTTAACTTATTCAACAATGTTCAACAGTTCATCATTAATATGTCATTTCATGATATAACATTAGCATGCATAAATGCATAATAACCAATAATAGACACATCCATACAATGCATAGTACACCAATATTTTATGTGGAAACCCAATGCGGGAGAAAACCATGGAATAATTTTCTTATATGTATTTAAGAATTACATTCAAGGAAGCACCGACTTCTAATTATCCATATCCAACTAGAAGAAGGCTCCAACCCCCTAGTTTCTCAAGCTACAACCCGAGGGAAGCTCCAACTCCCTAATTCTCTAGCTACAACTAGAAGGAGGCTACAACCCCCTATATTCTCCGGCTACAAATAGAAGGTGACTTAAACCACCTAGTTCTCATGCTCCAACCTGAAGGAATATCCAAATCCCTGATTCTTCATCACCAACTGGAAGGAGGCTAGAACAACCCCCTTTCTTTGCCCCATCTTTCCACCCATAATTAAGTGCCAAATAGATGATGAAACCATTGCCACACTATCACTGTGAGATATAACATTGTAAACCTATACCAATCTGTGCCAATAACCTATAACCAACCTGTACCAATAACATGTGATCAACATGTACCAATAACCAGCATGTACCCACAAAAACCAACAGGTACGTGACATGTCTATGTTGCAACTCGCATATGTACGCAACCTGTCTATATTGTAGCCTGCGTATGTACGTGGATTGTCTATACTATAACATGTGTATGTACATGGCATGTCTATACTGCAACCTGCGTACACCCTAAAAAATCTAGGGTTTTCACTTTTCTGAAACTCGAACCCTTTGTTGCCTCTATCACATCAACCTGCAACATGTCCCAATTTGTACCAATCAACCTATTCTAACAATAATGTACATCAAACACTCACAAAAATTGTACCATCATAAGTTCATCAACCATGCACATAACAATACCTCATAACCATCATCAAAAATATGTCCCAATACTCTCCTCAATAGACCAGATCTCAATATCTCAAGAATATCAATCAAACCATGTGCATCTATTATATCTCTCTAGTCATGTTTCATTCATGTGCATATAATCATAATCATGTGTAACAACTCTCACATGGACTAGACATCAAATCTTTCACTGATATGAAACCTCAAACAACACCAACAACTTCACAACCAAAAACCCTCAACCATGTACCAAAAAATACAAGCTATTCCTCAACACTTAAACCAACAAGATGTACCAATGAATAATACCAAACATACCAATGTTGTATTTCTGTAAATCTAGCTCATACCATAAGCGTCATTGTTGGTTACTTCTTGTCTACATGAGGGTTATCAAACCCAGTGTTCAGGTTGACTGTGACCAAAAAAACCCTCAAGACACCGACCCTTTCATCATCACCTTCTTGTGTAGATGAAGTCTCACCAGAGGTATCTATTGGGGCTGCAAGAACTAGGTTTTTGCAGCAGTAAGGGAAAGGGAGGCTGATGCGTGACTCATTGTTGTCGATCTTAACTTATGTATGTTCTTGATATTTACCTAAACTTTCACAACCATACATGAACATTCCAACATAACCAATTCATGGACTAAATTCATTCTGCGAAGTATATCATCATTCATGAATTCATAAAGACAAGTGAGAACACCGACTACGCATGAAGTTCCTCCATCATGTGAATGGGTAATCTGTAGACCACGATATTAAGTTGACCTAAGGCCGCAAGTTGTTCCTACAATTCCCCCATTGGAAACTCCAATGTGGTTTCCTCAATCTGTATAGTGCAATAATCCCACGAGGGTTGGATAAGAGCTTCCTACGCACCAACCTCGGTTGTCCTGTGTGTTGTGGATGGGTCATCCCATGTCGTAGGGTCTTTCACCACACACGTTTTTTCCAACAACTTTTGCAAGACTCCTAAGTGATCCTGGACCGTCTTCTGGTGATATTCGTGCTTTGTCACACCTTCCCCTCACATATATTCAGTGGAATATTGGATCAAGTCCCCAATGCACTCTATATCATCATCAGTCAAAATGAAAAAGGGAGCCTGTCACTATTCTTTTTCTTTATTTCGTGCTCCCCTTGTCTTCTTTGGCGTCCCTCTGGTCTGTTGTGACTCTTGATCTTTCCTTTTGAGGCCAACTTCAAGGAATTTTTTTTTTTGGGTGTTTGTCCATGCCATTTGTGCAGCTCTAATCTTCTTCCTCCTCACTTTTTCCTTTGTCTTCGTCGTCCTGGGAGGACTGTGGCTTGTCAACTATGTTCTTCTAGTCATCCTCCCAGTCATTGATAATGGAGTGCACCTCTTCCAATATTAGTTGATAATTGGTTGGTAATTCCTGTTGTGCAGGATCCTTCTTAGCTTGCACATAGAGGTGGTTCATGCCTGCTATGAACTATGCAACATCCCGGTAGGTGATAATGGATTCCTCAAGAATTTGTACTGTAGTCTCTACCACTTTTGTGATTAACTGTAAATATGAGTAAAAAACAATGTTGGTATCTGTTTATTGTTGCTTTATGGTGGAATTCCATAAGTTGGCATATCTAGAAGCATAGGGAATTCGACCTAAAACTCGCATGCACTAGTATAATGGGGGCTCCTTCCATCTGACCAGTGAAATAAGAATAAGTAGCCATGCGTAATGAAATTCCATGCCTTTTTCCCGGGCTTCTGTGCAATCCTGCAAGAATTGATTATGAGGAAAATTTTCCATTTCATCTTCACGTCTTCCTTGCATCTCTTTGTCGTGACGATGACAATCGTTGGGACCTCATCCTTTCGACATTTACGTAATAAATGGTAGGCCAAAACTTGCGTCGTGAACTTTACCTATGGGTCATTGATGCTCTTTACATCCAGACCACGTTTTCCTCATAATGTATCGTACTTTTATTTTGTGGTCTCAAAGAGGGCTCACTCTCCCATTTTTATAAACAATAAGGCCGAGTCTTCGCATTCCTTGCTCAACCCTGTAATGCGTGAAATTAGTGTTGTATCAATTGAAACTAGGGTATCTATCCAAAGTGTTCCCCCATGGATGAAACTAAGCAATACCTTGACACAATAATTGATTTCGATACTCCGTCTGAAATGTGAAATTTCGAACAACTTAAGTATCCCAACTTTCTCTAGACCTAATTCCCATGCCTGCGCTTCCACCCGAGTTTTTCCTGTAGTGGGGTATGTCTTTGTGCATAAATATTGATCCCTGGCCAACTCAGGGAACTTCTGCCTGTTCGTGATGTCATGATCCATAAACTTCAAGTTGGCCACCTTGTTGAGCATGTCCTCATCTTTCCTAACACCCTTCGGGACTGGTGCTATGGGTAATGGATATTTCGACGGTACTATGATTAAGGGAAAGTCATCCATCCTCAGAGGTAAATAATTTATGTAATTTGTTTTTGGAGGTGACGGGGCTTAAGGTCTGAGCACTTCTTTGACCTCAACATCTACTAGTTTCTTAGACTATTTTCTTGCTGCACTGAAGGGTGCTTCTACTCTCGGTGGTGACATTTCTGATATCTGTTGAGCTTACGGATGAACTCTCTATATTTGTGTGAGTTGTCGTAACTTGTCCTGGGTCACTCTGTTATGTTATCTCTGGATTGCATGGAAATATAACTTATAAATTTCTCCCCACTTAGTTTATGGTGTATTTGTGCCAAGTAGACCTGTCTTATCTTGCCTTAACTACCTTGTCCAATCTAGAATTGAAATGGGTAAATGGTTAACTAAATGATCTTTAAGTGCCAAATCCACCTTATCATCATCCTTATGTATTGTTGATCACTCTAAGATTTCCGGTGACTTTTTGGATTTAATGTTGCCACAGTTATTTAATGACCCGTCACAATGGCCATCCAACTGTATTTTTCATGCCTAATTGTATTTAATGGTCTTTTCATGCCACCTCGTGCATTACTTTGTTTCTCGTCACAGGCGGGCATGTCCCTATATTCTCGTGGAACTTTGACGCAATGTTTACTTCTTGTATGATGATCATTCCAACTGTGAAAGTTCTGATACCTTGGGATTCTTCTTACTCTCTTCCTTTCTCTTATCACTAACTTTTTATGGTTTTTCCCTTTTTCTACTTTTTATGTGGTTTTTCTTGTTTTTCTTGCTACTATGGTACATCTACTATAATACAGGGGTTTCTATGCTGCACAAGTCACTGTGCAGAATGTTGGTTGTCTCTATAGATCTTCAGTTGAATTCCATTCACCATTTCATCCAAGATATGTCCATCCAAGGTTCCCAACCGTGTAACACCTGTCTCTGTTATCCAATGGATCACCTACTTCCCTAACAAGTGCATGCAAAACTTCCTTGGGTGTTGTAGATACTTATTGTTGTAGAGTAGTACCAAGTCATCGACTTGGCATTTCTTGGTCTTAATATGTCGATCATGCCAGGCATTCTCTATGGATTTCTGCACCTGTTGATGGAATCTAGCCAAAAACCTGTCCTCCTCCAGTTGGACTAACTGTGCCAATCTCTCCTCTATTGCACCTGCGTCTGAAAGCTCTATGATTTCTACAGTGCGCAGACTAGGTACAATGACCTCCATTGGCATTACTTCTTCATGTCCATAGACCAACCATAACGATGTCTTCCCTATTAGCTTCTTACTTGTAGTTATGTATTCCCATAATATCGCAAGGATGCATAAGTCCCAATCATCTCTTCCAACATTGCAGATATTGGTCAACACATTATCCAATATTTTATTGAAAGCTTCCACTGTGCCATTATCCTAAGGGTGATATGGTGTACTTTTTTTATGATGAATCTGAAATTCCTCAGTTAATGTAGCAATGGTTTGGTTAAGAAAGTGCATATCATGGTCGTTAAGTAGTATGCACAAACATCCAAACCTGGTGACTACATTCTCAAATAGAAACTATGCGAAAATATCTACAGTGCAATCAGTAACATGTTTTGCTTCTTCCCACCTGGTTAAATGCTCAGTCACAGTGATGTTGTACCTTTCTCCTGATCTCCTTGCTTGTGGGTTTATTGGACCCACAAAATCAATATCCCACTTATCAAATGCTTGCAACACAACTTGTGGATTTAAGGGCATTTCATCATGTCGAGATGGTTTACCCACTCTTTGGCATACGTCACAAGACTAAAAATACTCCTTCATGTCTTTCAATAATGTAAGCCACTAAATCCCTACGCATAAAATATTTTGCGTCGTTGCTTTTCCTGCATAATTTTTTCCAGCAATGTCGATGTGTGCTTCCTCCAATATGGTTGTTCATTTTTTTTCTAGTACGCAACACCTTAGGATTCCATATACGCCTAACCTATACAAGTTCCCTGTAATTAATTGATACTTTGTTGCCTTGATGACCAATTATTTCTTCTGCACCACTGTCATGTCGAAGGGATCCACACATATATGTAGAAACTCCACAATGTCCCCGAAATAATCATCCACCATATTGACTGCAAATAACTGTGCATCCAAGAAATTATCATCCAAATTTCCCGCATCCTCTCCTGTCAATATCTGTGAGAGATGATTGATTCTTGCATTCAGTTTCCCGGGTTTTATTATGATCTCAAAATCATATTCCTAAAATAGTAACAACCATCTGCATATTCTGCCTCCTAAGACAGGATTATTGACTAAGTATTTTAATGTAGAATGGTCTATGTACATCTTGAAGTGAGACCCAAGTAGGTAGTTTCTGAACTTCTGAAGCGCATAGACCATGGCTAGGTATTTGTGTTTGGTAGTGGTATCATTTTTTTCAAATATAGAGAGTTTCCTACTCACGAATGCAATCAGATGATCGATTGTGCCTTCACCCAGTTGTGATAGTACTTCTCCTAGTGCAATGGATGATGCATCGACATGGACATTGAACTCTTTTCCCCAATATGGAAAGGCTAAAATAGGTGTAGTGACCAATCTCTGCTTCAGTATGTCCGGCCCCTTCTGGAAATCCTCATTCCATTGGAACTTGAATTCTTTATTTAGAAACTTTTCCATGGGTGTTGTAATCTATGCACTTACTTCTTCTTCATGTCCAAAGTGTATCTGCATGAGTCTACTAAATTGTGCCCAATTGTTAATACTCTTTCTATGTGTTTTCCACCATCTAGCTAGAGCTTCTTTTAAGATGACATCTACTGCTAACATCCTTTATTGTTCAGGTACCTGTAATTCAAATTATTTTATAAACATATTAACTTCTAGTCCATCGTATCTAGGTGGGTCATAGAGTTTTGTGCCAATCCAGTGCAAGGATCGGTTTATACGGGAACATATTCTAGTTGATACTTCATGCATCCTCTGCTGCCAATTCTCTAGACCAGCTTCTAAATCTTATGCGCACGAACTAAAAATTCTCCAACTGAGCACCCCATCCGTTGTTGGTTCGACATAATCCTCCATCCAAATAGTAATATTATATAAATTGTCCATGTTGTTATCTCTTACCGACTCTCTATATCTCTTCCCTTCTAATGGGTCCAAGGGTGCAATAACCTTTAGATCCCCAACCTCGAATATCATCTCCCTTCTTTTCAAGTTAATAATTTCCTAGTTATCAACTTCCCATTCTAGTCCCATTAAATATGGATATGGTTGACTAGCATCTATGATGTCAATTACTTCAAAATTTTCCATGCTACGCACCCCATTGATGTTTACAGGTACCTTTGTCAGTCTCCCGATCAACACTATCTTATGTTGATTCATGAGCCTTAATTAGACAGAAGACCATATCAATTTAGGTTCACCCATCATACCCCATGTCTTCTTAGGTAGTACATTGAAATCTGATCCTAATTCTAGTATAACACTATCCACATTATATTCCCCAATCTACGCATTAAACTTGAATTCCCCATTGGTTCTCTTCCTACGCAGTACTTGGTTTACCATTCGATGTGTGATAGGGTTGTCCCTTCCTTTTGTGCAATGATAAATCATTTTGTATAATATACTAAGCGCATTTCTATCCTTCATTAGTTCTACACAACTCCTTAAGAATTTGGTTACTGTACTTACTTGCGCACTTGGATTTTCAGGTACCACTGGGTCTTCTATATGAGGTAGCGATGATGTGGACGCTTCCCCATGTGGTTCAATTATTTCCTTTCATGCACTTTGATATGTCTCTTTTTCCTACTAAGGGTTGAATGTTGGCATAGGCCCCATTGAATTCCTTATCCACTCCTCCATTTTATTTCCTTGAGTTTCTATATCAGCGCCTCTGCGAGCTCCTCCACGTGTAATGATTGCGATTTTTGGTCCTTCACTACGTTTTTCAACTGATATCATTTTCACATTCTAGTTCTGATGCAGATTATGATTTGGGTTGCCTCTAGCATGTCATTTTTCAACTAGTTGAGGAAATTCCTCTGTTGTGTGATCCAATGCTATGCAATATGTACACATGGTACACGTGTTCTTCTAATCTTGGGCCAAGTGTCCTGATTGATTACAGTTATAATAGATAATTGGTCCTTGTCCTCCTCGACCAAAATTCCCTCTACCTCAGCCTCTGCCAAAATTTTCTTTGTTCCCCTAATTGAAACCTATATGAGTGTTATATTGCACACCACTCCCATCGACACCGATATTCTCTTCCTAGATCATGTATATACTAATGCGGGCTCCCTTAGTAGGCCAAACACATGACAATCCTTTTTGTCATGTCCTACCAATTTGCAAAAGTTGCAAAACAAGTTATTTGGAGTACTCTAGTATTTCTAGAGTAATGGAAACTGAGTGGGATGATGACCCCATTTCCTAAAGATATCGAAGTATCCTCCTCCGGGTAGTGGGATCGGTGCGCCAACTGCCAAGTACTGCACGAGAGTTGGGAATTCATCCTTGTGGTGTCCCTCCATCCTGCACTTGGTACACCAAATTTGTTCTCGTTTTCCCCTTCCTTTGGTAACCTCATCTAGCTAAATTGTTAATGTGGATAACTGTGTCTGAAATTGTGCCATTCCCCCAGTGTCTCATGCCGCTGGCAACTCTAATTTCATTGTGATTTCCAGTTCCTCGAGCTGCGACGCAATCTTCTGTTGAATTAGTGGTCTACGAATGTGGGGTAGTAAACCTACAATGAACCACTCTTGATGTTGTTGATATGGAATATGGAAAGTAGGTCTTCCCATTACATGCTTAAAGTGTTGATCATAATCCCATACTGACTCTGTTTGCACCTACTTGATCTCCTTTAGTTTAGTAATATACTGTGATTCTGACTTCGGCTTTTTGAAATCCCTTAATAACACTTGTTTTAGCTATGCTAAAGTCTTGTCCTATCTGGTTTATCTATTCCAAAGTATTGTCCTCTCTGGTAAGTGCAGTACGTCCCTGTAACTTTGTGTACCATACTAGCGCACGACCCCTAAACATTGTCTCTAACTACACAATCTTCATTGGTTAATCCTGTATGTTTTTAGCGGCCCAAATTGTTTCATAGACAAACAAGTGTTGTTCTAGGTCCTCTGACACTGCTCCCTTGAATTCAGGGATTCTAAGAGTATTATCTATTGCCACAATGTTGGCCTATGTATTCCCTCCTCTTGGTGATGTTGGTACACTCTGATTTTGACTATGTGCACTACTCCCACTATTTTGATTGGTATTGTTATGTCCTCCTTGGCTAACTATGATAGCTTTTGACAAGGCTTCAAATATTATTTCTGATTGTGGTGACGCACATGGGATCGTGGATTCAATGCAAGATATTGTCTGAGTAGGACTTACCGGATCTTCTATTACTGAACTAGACTGGCACCCCTCTTCTCCTCCTCCTATATCATCTATCTCTACAATTTGGACTTGTGTGCAAGGTTCTCGTACTTCTAGCTCACTGTGCGACTCTTCTCTCCCAACCCCAGTATTTTTCCTTTTATACCTCCTTCCTCCGCGCAACTCTCCAAATTCATATTCTTCCTCTATTGTACTACTTTCTTGCATCCCCAATCCCTTCCTTCCTCTTCCATGGCTTCCTCACTTTTCTCAGGCGATCCTTCTATTATCCTCCAACTCCCCTATGTGCACAAAGCTCGTTTAGTTGTTGGACTTCAATATCATCGCATGTTTTTCACATAGTAGAATCTTTATCCACATATTCAATGATTTCAAGAACCTTCCATGTGGGCCTTTAAAAAATTTCCTCTCTACAACATTGTATGACTGAATTCAATCAACAAAAAATTATGGAACATAACCCCCTAGTATATTATCCAACCAAAATCAACTACTCGAGTAGTTGAATTACTTACCTAATTTAGTTGTCTTACCAATTTCGGAGTCCAATTCTTCGATGTTGCAACACTAAACCTTCCCGTCTTCTCTACTAACCTTTCTAGCCACTCAGTCAAAATTTCTGGGAATTCACCAAAGAAAATTTCATGTTGATTTGTGAACACATACTTTTGCATCCATTTCTCATCACTCATCTGAGGGTTCCTATTCTCTTGTTGCATGAAATACCATTCTTTTCGTTCCAACCAGTCGGTGATTTGTTTCTTAGTTGGCCTCTAAAACATTCCCTTAGTCACAAATTCTCGGTCCCGACAACAGAACAATTTGTTGGTTGCTTCTTGTCTATGCGATAGTTATTAGACCCAGGGTTCGGGTTGACCGTGACCAACAAAACCCTCAAGACACTTGCCCTTTCAACATCACCTGCTTATGAAAATGAAGTCTCACCTGAGGTATCTATTGGGGCTGCAAGAACCGGGTTTCTGTAGCAGTAAGGGAAAGTGAGGTTGATGCATGACTCATTCTTCCTGATCTTAACTTATGTATGTTCTTGATATTTACCTAAACTATCACATCCATACATGAACATTCCAGCATAACCAATTCATGGACTAAATTCATTCTTCAAAGTATATCATCATTCATGAATGCATAAAGACAATTAAGAACACAAGACACAATATCATTTCTAAACTCCTTATTTATTCATCTTCTTTCTAACTATTACATTCATGATTCTTCCATAACCTTAATTCTCTTTCATGTGCATACTCACACACTTACATATGCATATCTATATATCTCTATATATTTCCCTCTCTATCCCAATCCCGTTAAATATTTATACCCAAAAATCTAGGGTTTCAAGTTCTATTCTTATCTATCCCAAAATAACCCGTTATAATGCATGGCATATCCAACTTCAGTTAACTGGCTATTTGTCTTCTTCTACTTCTTTTTCTTTATACAAGTTTTATGTTGTCCTTCTATTTCTGGAAAGTCTCACTATCAGCGTTTTCACTTCCTTTTCTCGCTCTCTTTCTTTATCCTTCAATATTTGCGCTATCTTCGTCCTTCTATGCCCTTTCTATCTTTTGCACGAGTCCTTATTTCTACACGATTCCTTCCTTCTGCGTGATTCCTTCCTTCTGCATGCTTTCTTCGTATTTAGATTCTTCCCAAAATTATATCCAAAGTTGTCTGTCCAACATCAATACAACCAACAACCTCTCTACGGAAAATCCTCAAAATCCCATAACCATATCTCATGGAGACAACAATATCCAATTACACATAAGAATATGACATACCTTTTGAACCAGTAGATAGATTTGTTGTACCTTATCACTGTAGACCTTCCTAGGAGATTTCTTTCATACTCTAGAGCCCTGGAATATTCATCTCCTCAAGCTTTCATGGCTTTCTTCAGTTGTACACACCTAATTCTCCTTCATCCCACATATATACGCTCCTTTATCCACTACAGCCTGTGTACACCTAAAAAAATAGGGGTTTTTCAGTAAATATGCAACTCCAAAACTTTCGTTGTCAACCCTACTTTGGTGCCTCAGACTTGCATAAATTTATATGTATCAATGATTACCTAAAATAAAATTTTCACAAATAATAGATATTCAATGCACTCATTAGGTTCAAATAGGAGACCCTTTCTCTCTTATTTATACTCTCTAAGTAGATTCCTCGAGGGGTTACCTTCTAACTAGCATTACCCAACTTCCTTCTTTTAGGACTAACCCATTTCTAACCACTTGTCCACTTACACCCACTTTATCCACAAATAGTAAACTCACCACTTCTAGTTGCAACTAATTTATTTTTAATTATTTTCTTTATGCAATAACTTAACCCATGATTAACTCCTAGTTTCACCCACTTTGACTAGTAAACTTCTTCTATGAGATTCTAGAATAAATTGACTTCTTTGACCTTCTAAGGACTTCTAGATAACTCATGAGGGTTCTCCAAATTCACAAGGCCATAACTCTCTAACCGTGAGGAGTTATGTGACGTTCCACATATCACCAAAAATGGCACGACGTGTACTATCCATCTAGGATAATTTTACCTGCATATTCACTGCTATTCATGACTTTATACCTCAAACAAACTCAGGTCTCTTACCCATACCTTTGTGCTACCAGACTTCTCCAAGGGTTGACATCAATATACAATATCACTCTTCAAGGGTTGACATCAATGACAACCAACAATCCAAACCAATTGTCCATAAACCTAATCCAATTTTCCAACAACCTCCCCCTTTGGAATTGATGGCAATACCAACATTTATGGCAAGACTTAGTCATGGAAACACTGTCATCTATCCTCATCAATGTTTCTATCTCTCCCCCTTTTATATCAATGGAAAAGGGTATCTCCCTTTGGGGTTGCTCCCCATGTTTTCATGCCTCTGATTACTCTCTATGTCCTTTTGAAAAAGGATTGACTCCCCATGTCAATATGTCTCCTCCTAACACTAAACTTGCTCTAACCAATAATGGAAAAAAGATAGCTCCCCATGTGGGTATGTCTCCCATGTCTTCCTTTCTAGGTCTCTATCTTTGACGACTTATCTACACGTTTTTGTGTAAATCAATGTAGGTCTTATTGTACCTGCTTCCTTTTGGAGTTATTGTTGATTGATGTTTCCTTGTGTAATCAACTGGCATGTATGAAAAGCATTCAAATATTCATGTATCATTATCATCTATTATGATAATGTTCCTTTATCTACGAACCACTTTATGAACCACTCTCTGAACAAATATGAGAAACTAATATCTGAATCCATGTTATCATCCACTATAATATATGCATCCAAATATGATAATCCATCTATGTCAATATTGTCCAAGACTCTGCTACTCAACTGTCCACAATGTTGAAATATTCACTGTTGCAATCGATTAGTCTATCATACTGAATGTACTTTTGCTAATTGATTGCTCACAATCTGTCTTCTCGAACTCTGCAAGCTTCTCGAAGGATGGTTTTCTAATCTGTAGCAACTACTACACTAACTCCCCCTATCTAATATTCATATTACCCAGGAGTCTCCAAGCTGGATGACTCAGAACAATACTCGTTTTGATGCAGAGTCATCTTCCTCTTCATCTATAGATACATCTTCCCTTTCTGAATTCTATCATCATTATGAGTGTTTATTGACTTATAACACTTTATTATTTTCCTGTAAATTCATCATGTTCTTGTGTTGTTGCAAATCTTGAAAGTACGATTCCTTGGACTTGTTCTTCTTTTACCTGCTCCTCTTGTTTTTCACTTCTTCTCCAAACCTTCTTATGTCCCACATCAATATTTTCTTCCATGGGAGGCCTTATCATGCTTCTGCAGTTTCAAGTTGGGTGTACATAGTTGTGGCATTTGTAACATTCAATATTTTGTGGGGCCACATAATCATTTCTTGCCTGATTATTTCTTTCATAAGCCCTGCAATCTGCAACCTTATGTCCAAATTTAGTACAATAAAAACAATGACCATAAAATAAATTTACATACCTAGGAGTGAATGAATTTCCATGTAGTGTAGGACTTCTATAATTCTTCCTTGATTTATCAAGATCTTCTCGTTGGTTGTAATGATTGAATCTTCCTTATTGCTTGAATGTAGAAGGTATTTTGTATTTATTTCTTTATGATTCTTGTTGACCATGATTCCTTCCTTTGAGAACTTCTGCATAACTATTTTGTTTTTTTGCTTTCGTCATGGAGCTTGAACCTTTATCAGTCTGCATTTGGTTGTATCCTAGACTCGACCTGTCATAGTATGGATTTTGATTATTGAAGATCTTATCCAATGTCAGTGCTATCTTGGTGCATGTTCTTCTTTTGAATATTTTTTCTGAGTGATTGCTTCTGCTTCCAACCTTTCAATCATCTTCTCCTTCTCTACTAGATGAATTCTGAGTGTTTCTTAAATCCTTCTATCTTCTTCAACCTGAAATTTCATCTTCGTAATTATCTGCTTGACTTCCTCTGAGTTGAGATTCTCGGTTTCTATTACTTTTAGCTCTTTATTGAGTGACTTGTTTTTCTTTCTTTCATTCCTTAGATCTTCTAAGAAACTAGTTAATTATGCTCTGAGATTGACTTATCCTTATTCTTATAAACTATCATAGTTTATTGTTTGATTTTCCTTAGCCATGAATAGTAACTTTTATGAATCATTGTCGATTTCATCATCTTCACCAACTTAGGAACTGTCTTTTCTTGAGTATATATTTTTCTTGAAGGATTTCTTTTTGTTTTTCTAGTTTCCCTTTTGATATATCTTTTCTATCTTGGGATCTTCCTCTTCATCTCTCTCTAAATTTATGGCATAAGGACACTTATTTGCAAAATGAACAATTCTACCGTAATTAAAACATTTCAACAAAAGCTTACCTTTATATTTACATGTTCCCTTTCATAATTTTCTTACAATTTTTTCCATTTCTTCATCTTATTCTGAATCATTGTTGCAACTACATTCTGAATATGGATTTTTCTTGCAAACTGACTTTGATTGTTGCTTGTTACTTTTCTTCATGTATGTTCTTAGATGCCTTGAATGCAGCTTCCTGTGTAACCGGATTGTCTTGTTCTGTCCTCATCTCACAAGCTATGAGTATCCCATGTAGCTCATCCATGGTCATTGTATCTAGATCCACTCTTTATTCTAGGGTTCAGATCCTTCAATCAAATCTCATTGGTAGATATCTTAATTCCTTTTTAACAATGACCAATTCCTTTATCTCATCTCCCAAGCCTTTGATGTCATTTACTACCTCATTGATGCATAGAAAGTAGGATGCTATGTTTTCATATTCATTCATATTTAAGTGTTCAAACTTTGCTCTAAAGATTTGAAGTTTGGCTTCCTTAACTTTTTCATCTCCTTCATAGATAGTCTTTATTTTTTTCCACATTTCCTTCGTAGATTCATAATGAATGATTTTAGTAAATATTGATTCATCTACACCATTCTTTATAGCATTCTTGGCTCTTGAATTATTTTCTGCATGTTTCTTTTCATCCTTGTCTGTTGGGGGAGTACCTGGTGCTTTGTATCCATCCACCACTGATTTCCAAACATCGAATCCCTATGCATGTATGTATGTCTGTATTTTATTGCTCCAGAGTGCATATTTCTCACCATTAAATTGTGGCATCCCAACTCTAGCATGATCCGTGATCTCCTTCCAGTGGTTAAATTGTTTCTTGAAGGACATGCTCTGATACCAATTGTTGGATTATTGAGAGGGGGGGTGAATTAATAATAAAAAAATGTATACCACTTATTAATATTTTTAATCACAAGTTGTATTCATTTAACTTATTCATTAATGTTCATCAGTTCATCATTAATATGTTATTGCATCATATAACATTAGCATCCATCAGTACATAATAATCAATAATAGACACATCCATATAATGCACAATGTACCAATATTTTACGTGGAAACCCAATGCGGGAGAAAACCACACAATTATTTTCTTATATGTCCTTAAGAATTACATTCAAGGAAGCACCAACTTTCAATTCTCCGTCTCCAACTGGAAGGAGGCTCCAACCCCCTAGTTTCTCAGGCTACAACCCCCTATGTTCTCTGACTACAACTATAAGGTGACTACAACCACCTAGTTCTCAATATCCAACCTAAAGGAAGCTCCAACTCCCTAATTCTCCGACATCAACTCGAAGGAGGATACAACCCTCTTTCCTTGCCATGTCATGCCACCCTGAAATTAAGTGCCAAATAGATGATGAAACCATTGCCACATTGTCACTGTGAGATATAACACTGTAAACATGTACCAATCTGTGCCAACAACCTATATCCAACTTGTACCAATAACATGTGATCAGCATGTACCAATAACAAACTTGTACCCACAAAAACTAATAGGTACATGACGTATCTATGCTACAGCTCGCGTGTGTATGCAACATGTCTATACTGCAACCTATGTATGTACGTGGCCTGTCTATACTGCATCCTTCTTACACCCTCAAAAAGCTATGGTTTTCACTTTTTTGAAACTCAGACCCTTTGATGCCTCTATCACATCAACCTGCAACATGTCCCAACATGTACCAATCAACCTGTTCTAACAAACATGCACATCAAACACTCACACAAATTGTACCATCACAAGTGCATCAACCATGTACATCACAATACCTCATAACCATCATCAACAATATGTCCCAATACTCCCCTCAATAGATTAGATCTCAATATCTCAAGAATATCACTCAAACCATGTGCATCTATATCTCTCTAGTCATGTGCCATTGATGTGCATACAATCATAATCATGTGTAACAACCCTCACATGGGCTAGACATCAAATCATTCACTAATATGCAACCTTAAACCACACCAACAAATTCAAAACAAATTCACAAACAAAAACCTTCAACCATGTACCAAGAAATACAAGTTATTCCTCAACACTTAAACCAAAAAGATGTACCAATGAATAATACCAAACATACCAATGTTGTATTTCTGTAAATATAGCTCATACCATAAGTGTCATAAAACCAACATCCTCTCTAGGAAAAATCCTCAAACTCCCATAACCATATCTCATGGAGACAACAATATCCAACTACACATAAGAATATGACATACCTTTTGAACCTGTAGATAGATTTGTTGTACCTTATCACTGTAGATCTTCTTGGAAGCTTGCTTTCAGACTCTAGAGCCCTGACATCTTCATCTCCTCAATATTTCATGACTTTTCCCAATTGTGCGCACCTTATTCTCCTTCAGCCCATGTACATACACACATTTCTCCACTACATCCCACATACACCTCAAAAACTAGGTTTTTTTTAGTAAATTTACAACTATGAAATTTTCCTCGTCAACCCGACTTTGGTCCCTCAGACTTGCGTAACTTCAGATGTATCAATGTGTACCTACAATAAATTTTTCACAAATAATAGATATTCAATGTGTTCATTAGGTGAAAATAGGAGACCCTTGCTCTCTTATTTATACTATCTAAGTATCTTCCTCAAGGGGTTACCTTCTAACTAACTTTACCCAACTTCCTTCTTTTAGGGATAACCCACTTCTAACAACTTGTCCACTTACACCCACTTTATCCACAAATAGTAAAATCTCCACTTCTAGTTGCAACGGATTTATTTTTAATTATTTTCTTTGTGCAACAACTTAACCCATGATTAACTCCTAGTGTCACCCACTTTGACTAGTAAACTTCTTCTAGGAGCTTCTAGAATAAATTGGCTTCTTTGACCTTCTAAGGGCTTCTAGATAACTCATGAGGGTTCTCCAACTTCACAAGGCCATAACTCTCTAACCGTGAGGAGTTATGTGATGTTCTACATATCACCGGAAATGGCATGACATGTAGTATCCATATAGGATAATTTTACCCGCATATTCATTGATATTCATGCCTTTATACCTCAAGAAAACTCTAGTCCCTTACCCATACCTTTGTGCTACCAGAATTCACTACCGAAATTCTCCAAGGATTGACATCAATCTCTAAGGGTTGACATCAATCTACAATATCACTCTTCAAGGGTTGACATCAATGACAACCAATTTTCCATCAACCTAATCCAATTGTCCAACAATGATTTTATGATAAAGTTCCCAAGTAATGGGGTGAGTTACCAAGTGGCAGGGAAGTGGTTATTTGATTACCACTTGGAAAATAGAGAACATGCATATTTAAATATTGGGATTAGTGAGGAAGCCTCATTTATTCCATCATTCTCACCATTGCTTGTGGGGTGTGAGCTGAGGAGATATTGTGAATGTGTTAGCTTGTGAACCTTGTGAATCCTAGGTGGATTTAGGTGTACAATTCCCCTTGGGTTTCCTTGGGGAAGGATGGATCCATGGAGGGGGAATTGTTGGTAATAGGTTTCCCTGGGTGTGAAGCCTAGAGGGTGTCTGGAGACTCCTTAGTGCAACTATATTTTCTGAAGCCACAATGCTCTAAGACTTCATGGTCGACCTGTGTTGGAGCCATATAAGGGAAGTGGGACAACACAAGGGACTACAGTGCAGAGAATGAGGTACATTTACTTGGGTTGTGCAGGTTGTGGGGAATGAGAGGCTATAGGTTGGAACTACTGTTGGATTTGGTACCTTGACCTAGCCATTATTGTGCCAATTGTTAAACCAAAGTTGGATTAGGTAGTCATTTCTCAGGTGGAGTCATAGCCCCAACTTAGAGGTGACATGTTGTTGAGATTTATAGAACAATGGTGTCTATGGTTGGGAGGAACATTTGAGGTCTATAGTCAGTTGGTGCTTTTCTAAAAGGATAATTATTATGTTATGTGGTTTGAGCAATGAGCATTTATTTGTGTTTAATTTTTCTATGTTTAAAATGTTTATAATTATGCATGGAATTGTATAACTATTTCAAATGCAAGTCAAATTAATAATGTTGGTATCAGAAACCTAGACAAGGGTCTGAGTGTGCTATTAAAGTGTATCCGATATTAATGTTAGAATATATGATCCTTCAAGAAGGATGGATTTAATTAATTAATGGTATTAGAGAATTAATGAGCAAGGAAAAAGAAAATATGAAAATTTTGTATGTGACATACTTTGGTTTTTAGTGACATATGCCCAAATGTGAGTCTAGGGTGTGTTACAATGTGGTATCAAAGCAAACTACAACACTCAAGTTGCATATGCTAGAGCCAACACAATGGAACATAAAAATTACAAATGCAAAATTTTCAAGGAATTTTTGCAAATTATTTGACGAAATTTTCTCGTGAGAAATTGAGAAAATTCCCTGTAATTTTGGTGAAATTGAGGTTGGGGGTTAAAATCCCCAATTTTAACCATTTATTGAGTAAATTCAAGCCTGGAATTGGCTAAATTTGTGAATTGTTAAGAAACCATGCTGAAATTGGGCAAAAACTCCCAATTTCTGAGTGAATTCAGGTGGAATTCGTGTCCAGAATCATCAACGAGACGATTAGTTGGAGTTAATTGGGGAAATTTAGGAATAAATTCGGCTAGGAGGTTGATAATGGTAGAATCTATGGCGACTAAGTAGAAATATTTGGGGGAAATTGGGTAAAAAACCCCAATTTCTGAGTGAATTCAAGAGGAAATCATGCCCATAAATTTCAAAGGGTCGAGTATGGCGACAATTGGTCATTTTCGTAACTGAAATTGGCATGGAAAACATAATTATAGAGTTTCATGGGACTCGTGAAGAAAATTTCAAAATTACGCATTTTTTTTAAATTTGGAAAAATTGGGGATTTTTTTGTACACGGTGACATGAAGGCCATGTGTTAGGTAATGTGGACTACCACAATGGAAGGGTGGCAGGCCATGGTGGAAATATCAGGGATCTATCATGCATGGTGGTGGGCCCTAGGGGTGATGTAGGTGCCACAATGGACGAGGTGGTGAGCTTTGAAACCATAAGTGGTATCAGAGGTTTTAAAAGCAATTTTGCACAATTGTAGAAAGATATGAAATGAATGTGGAGCGACACATATACACAAGGTGTTTTGGTGGTATCATAGGGTTTTATTTCAATAAATCCCTTGCATTTTAACCTCCAATATCAATGTGGAAAATTGATCATCCTGTGATCACCATCATCTAATCTAGCGGACGGACAAGTTGTGTGCTCGGGGAAAAAGGGTGTGGGATGGGACCCACCCATCTCCATAGATAATATAAGATGGGTTCCAATTGGAGGCATGTTAGAAGGGGTGGGACCCCTCTCCCATCCATGGTCAAAATACTTTCCAAGTGGGTAGTCAGGTATGATGGGTCCTGTGATTTATGTTAACAAAATAAAATAAAGGTAAGGGAAGAAAGAGAAAAGAGAAGGAAACAGAGGAGAAGTAAAGTGATGGAGGCTGACAGGGTAGGGCTAGGGTGGCCAAGAGTATGGCATGGAATCACCTCAGGGTTCCATGTGGATGTAAATTCCACATCAGTAACTATGTCATCAAAGATGCCACATAGGAAAAAGTTGTCTATGGTTTTAAAAAAATGAAGTTTGGAGCCAAAATTGTATTTTCTCCATTGAGAGAGAAAAATAACTCAAAGAAAAATTAAATTTCTATGTTTTTTTGCAGTATCATGGGATACATAAGTGTCAAAAAGAGTCACTGGCCAATTATGTACGAATTTTCCAAAAAATGCAAATTTGAGGTTTTTGAAGAGTAGGGTCGTGCCAAATGGCAGGGGCACTGTTACTAATGAAATTTTTACAAAGTGATAGAAAAGAAGATATGAAAATATTCAGTGAAGGGATTGGTCGGATTCCAAGGATTAGTGGAAATTCCAAAATAGGGAAAATTCCAATATTTCGTGCCACTTTTTTGGGATTTTTGGGATTTTGAAAGGAGGGAAAGGGACCCTAGATAACAAATATGGAAAATTTTGTTTACTCGAAATTTCATGTAATTATCAAGCCAGACAAATTTGTCTTAGTGAAGTTTTTCTAGAAATGATTAGATTGGGAGATAGTGAATTTAGCTAAAAATTCCAAGGCTGGGAAAAAGTGAAAAAAAATGACAAGTTGTCATTTCTAGATTGTTGCAAATTTTGACTGGAGAAAAAAATTGACAATATGAGAGTTGTTGTGAATTTCCCATCATTATTATTATCAGTGTCTCATACAAAATTTTCCTTGGTTCTTGACATATTTACCTCTACAAGTGATAGAAGTTGGTGTTTGAGCTTAATTGCACCAAGGAGAAAGGTGCACAAAAGGGGTCAATCAACAATATTTAGATGTCTATGAATTTTTGCTTAGAGCTCATAATTGAACAAGAAAGTAGTCATTGGAAATGTATTGGATAGAAGAATCCAAATATTCACTCATGATTGTGATTTTAGTAGAAAAAATCACAAGAAATCATAAGTGAGATGATTGTTGGACTTAAAGAGGAAAAAAGCATGTATGATTTCTAGAATTGTAAAATTATTTTTATCTAACAATTTTTGTTGCATGCACATTTTGCATAATTAAGAGTAAAATAGAACAAATCATATTCAATATGAGGACTAGAGACATAGAAGATGCATAGAGCGCTTACAACCATGAGGAGGAACCAAGGATTGTGTGTCTGCTTGGGTAATGTAGGAACTGAGTCAAATGAGCGTAGAGAAGGAAAAGAAGAAAACATATATTTAGTGGAGACAATGAGAAGCCTACAAAGAGATTTTTTTAGATACAGAGAAGAAAATGAGAGAATTATAAAAGCTCAAGAGAAGCAGAACCCATCAACACTCAATTGTGGAAAAGATTGAACATGTTACAAAAGAAAATAAATAAAGAATCAGATTCAAGGCAGGTAGCAGAACATAAATCTCATGTAAGAAGGGAGGATGTCATAAGTTCTAGTATACGTCATCACCATTCACCAAGGCACTCATTTACAAGGGCACATGCATTCTCAGAGTCATAAAGAAGTCCAATTTTGTATCATATTAGGCATCATAAAAGGAGGTCTGAAGTAGATGATTTGTAAGGAGATATTAGAAATATTGAGCCTCCTATATTTGATGGTGATCATAAGAAATATGAATATGTAGAAATTTGGTTGTTCTAGATGAGGAAATACTTTCAATTACACAATTATTCATCAAATGTAAAAGTTGGAGTTTCAATCTACCACCTTCAAGGAAAAGCATCGATGTGGTGGGATCAATTCAAGTAGGTTAAGAACATTTATGAGAAGAAGATCTCATGGACGCAGTTCAAAAATTATTTTTAAAAGAAATACTAGTCAAAACAATATTATGACAAGAAGATGAAATAGTTCTTTTAACTCAAGCTTGGAAGAATGACAATGGATGAATATGAGAGGAGGTTCCTTAAATTGTTGAGGTATGTTGGATTCATAAAGGATGAAAAGGTTAAAATACAAATATTTCTAAGTGGGATACCTTCTTTATACAATGATACGGCACATTTTGTTGAGCCCGTGACATTGGAACATTCCATAGGAAAGCAATGTATCTTTATGAGAAGAATAAAAGAAGGTCAGTTTTCCAAAAGGTTTGGGATGACAAGAAGAAAGGCAAGATGGAACAAAGAAAGAAAGGGTATAAGCCACTATTTTTCAAAAACGGTTCTCAAGGATGGTTGACACAAAATGAGCCAAGGATGATAGAGTATTTGGGGGAAAGTCCAAGGCAACAACTCATAAAATGTTTGGGATGTGAGGGATATCACCTGTATAGATATTTCCCTCACAAAGGAGAAAGTATGAGTAATGTTCATTATATCTAGCGGGATGATATAGTTGAAGACATGGGTAGAAGCATGGCAAGGACTTATGAATCCTTGGAAAACAAGAAAAAGAAATATCAATCTCATATGAATGAAGTAGAAGGTAAGATTCATAATCATTCCATAGCCATTTTAATTGATTCTAGAGACAACCATAGTTACATATATTGTAATCTTGTTGAGAGATTTCATTTGTAAAGAAGCAAACATGGGAAATCTTGGTTGGTTAAGAGAGCTATCCATAGTAACTTGGATCCTAATCTTTTTGAGATATTTCATTTTCAAAGAAGCAAACATGAGAAATCTTGCTTGGTTCAGTTGGCCACAAGAGCTAAGAGAAGAATCAATGAGTTGGTTAAGGTTTTTCCAATGGACATGAATGGACTCAACACAAAGGAAGATTTGAATATCATACCTTTGGGTTCATATGGCTATTTAATTGGTATGGATTGGTTGGAAAAGAATCATGTTGTCCTAGATTACTAAAACAAGGCATTCACTTTTCTTGACGAGGAAGGGAACTTGAGACCAATTTAGGGTATTCCAAGGCCAATGTCAATCAGAGAAATTGCAGTTATGCAGTTGAAGAAGAGTTTCAGAAAAGGATGCTAGATTGATGCAGTTCGTATGGAAGAGGTAGCCAAAGATAAAATGCCAAGTATTGAATACCATCCAATCTTGAACAATTTTGAGGATGTATTTGGGGAGATACCAAGGTTGCCACCAAACAAAGATATTGATTTCTCCATTGATTTGGTGCCTGGAGATTCCCTAGTGTCCAAGACTCCTTATAGGATGAGCATACCATAGTTGAAAGAATTGCATATGAAACTTGAAGAAGAAGGATGGGGTGCCACAGTGCTCTTTGTGAAGAATAAGGATGGAACCTTAAGGTTGTGCGTTGATTTCTATAACACCCCAGGTTTTGAACCCCCATTTTAAATAATGTATTGTTACAATGCTGAGAGACCAGAGTGCCCAAACAATTATTAAAAAGGTCATTATGCCCAAGACATGTAATTCTTTTTTATCATTATTAATAATAAATACATGGATGGTTGGTAGATGGACAAGGACTAGAGTTATAGGGGGCTATGATTCCACAAGAGAGGGGGCTTAATGGGCTAGATGTTTATTTCCTATTTTAATTACCCTTTTTTCTAAGGGAGGGGATTGGTTACGTGAGATTCTTGGGGAAGGCCAGGAGGTTCTTGATTTTCCCAAGAATATACTTAAGCCCATCCCTGGTCTGATTGTGGGGTTGGTCGGGTTGGTCATTGGTCAGGTGTTGATGGTCGTTGGTCGTTGGCTCGTCCTCTCCTTCACTTCTGCATTCATACCATTCTTTCCCTCACGCACTTTCATGCACTCACTCACCCATTCATCGATCCACCCTCACCTGTGTCTTGGCTTGGAAAAGGGAAAGGAACTATTGAAGAATTAGCCACAGGATAGTTGGTTGTAATGTTCATTGGTGAAATCCAGCCATGACCTGGGCCTGCATGTCTGAGATGCATTGGCATGTTCCCCATTTTGATCACAACTGTGAGTCCTGAGAGTTCCAGCATTGATATTATGGACCGGTTGTGCTGGAGGCCTTGGAAAATAAGGAGAAGGACTTCCTCAGAGACTGTGTGACAGAGAAGGGTGGAGGTCCATTCTCTTGGGGTGGTACAAGCTAGGTAGAAGAGAGCTGGGTACTTGGATTGTTGTGGGTGTTGGGAAACCTGTGAGATATTGAGAGCTGACTGGTTTGGGAACCCAAGTACACTCTAGAACTGTCCTTGTTGATTCATAGCCCTGGCTCGGGGGTGACATTGCTGTTGAGATTTGGAGCAGTGGTGTGTACGGTTGGGTGGAACTTCCTTGGTCTGCAGCCAATTGGTGTTGCCTTTTTATAAAGACAAGTGCTCTCTGTTGTGGTATTATTATCTGTGTATGAATGTATTCTGATGTGTATTTTAATTATCGTTTAACTAAATCTTATATTATGCATGCTTGCTGGATATTGTTGTGCATGTCGCTAAATATTGTATCTTATGCATTCTTATTAATTAAAGAAGGTATCGGTAAGATTACGAAGTCCAAGGGTGGGCTTGAAGGTAGCATTCCCCGCCTTGTGGGTGGATGGGTATGTTACAATTTCAGATAGATGAAAAAAGTTACCATAAAGAACAAACATCATTTTCCATGGATTGATGATTTATTTGATCGGTTGAAAGGTGCAAGGATATTTTCCAATATTGACTTGATATCAAGCTATCATCAGGTGAGAATTAAAGAGGACGATGTCAGGAAGACAACATTCAGGACAAGATATGGAAATTATAAGTTTTTGGTGGTGCCATTTGTTCTATCAAATGTGTCAATTGTCTTTATGTGTTTGATGAATGGAGTGTTTAGAGAGTATCTGGACAAGTTTGCAATTGTTTTTTTGAATGAAATTCCCATGTACTCAAAGAAAGAGGAGGATAATTTGAAATGTTTAAGGATGGTGCTAGAGGTATTAAAGGAGAATCAATTATATGCCAAGATGAGCAAGTGTTCATTTTATCAGAGGAAGATCCATTATTTGGGCCATATTATTATGAGGAAGGGATAACAGTTGATCCTAAGAAGATATAAGCCATTAGAGGATGGCCAACACCAAAGAATGTTACAGAGGTAAAATCATTCATGGGAATTACAGGTTATTATAGAAGATTTATTAAAGGATTTTCAAATATTACACACCCAATCACTTATTTGCAAAAGTAGGGTGTGAAATTCAAATGGACTTCG
>ML835216.1:34074-51643 GCA_009831015.1 Picea engelmannii | reverse complement strand
AAGCCCCCCATACCCCCCATTAAGAAATGGGGTCCAAACGCGAGTGAAAACAAGACCTCTGAATCAATAAGATATTCAGGCTCCAAAACCAACAATCTCCCACTTGGAGAGTGATCACAACAAATCCACTATTGATGTACCTGTTCGAATATGATCCACCTTGGACCTAGAAAATTTCTCATCTTCACCTTCATGCTTGAAGGCCAAATAAAACTGAGCAGGAACTCAGTTTATCCCTAGTTACTACCTTTGTTAACATGTATGTAGTATTCTGGCTAGTATGCTTCTCTTCCAACTTGAATTGTCCATCTTCCAAGACAAATCATATGAAATGATACCTGAGTTGTATATGTTTAGTATTAGAATGGAAAGTTGTGTTCTTTGCAAGATGAATGGCACTTTGGTTGTCACAGTACAACCTGTTATTCTCCTTCTTCTTTCCCAATTCCTCCATAAACCTTTGTAACCAAATCATCTCTTTACTAGCCTCTGTAGCAACAACATACTCTACTTCCATTGTTGAAAATTCAACAACCTTTGTAGTTTTGAAATCCAACTTAATGTTGTTCCACCTACAACAAAAACATACCTTGTGGTGCTCCTCCTTCTATATTTATCACCTACCATATATGAATCAACATATACCAATGTATGAACCTTCAAAAAATAATGCATGAGTAGAAGTACCTCTCAAATACTTTAGAATCCACTTTATGGACTCCCAATGTTCTTTACTTGGATTGTTCATATACTTTCTAACAACTCCCACTGCATGTGTAATATCTGGTCTTGTGCACACCATAACATAGATAAAGTTGTTAATTGATAATGAATAAGGGACCTTTAACATATATTATATCTCTCTTGTGTCTTGGGACACATTTCCTTGGTTAATTTGAAATGGATAGTCAAAGGTGTACCAACCGGTTTAGCATTCTGCATTCTAAACCTCTCCAATAGCTTCTTTGTGTACTCACCCTCAGACGATGTCAATTTGTGATTTTTCCTGTCTCTTGTTATTCTCATACCAAGTATATTCTTTGCAGCACCCAAATCCTTCATCACAAATGAATTATCTAATTTCCTTTTTAGCACATTTATTTCTTGCATGTTAGATCTTGCAAAAAGAATGTCATCTACATACAATAGCAAGATAATATATCTTCCATTTTCTATCCTCTTAAAATAAACACAGTGATAAGAATGACATCTACTATAACCTTTTTCTGTCATAAAAATGTCAAAATTCAAACACCACTGCATTGGAGCTTGCTTTAGGGTATACAAGCTCTTCCTCAACCTGCATACCAAATTGTCCTTTCCTTTGACCTCATACCCCTATGTCTCCTGCATACAAATCTCTTCCACCAAATACCCATGGAGAAAGGTTCTTTTTACATCTAACTATTCAAGATGTAAATCTTCTACTGCCATAAGACTTAAAATAGTCCTATTGAAATCATTTTAACAACAAGAGAAAATATTTCATTGAAATCTATACCTTTCTTTTGTGCAAACTCCTTTACAACAAGTCTAGTCTTGTGTGTTTTTTTTCCTCCATCTTCTTCTTTCAAACTATAAACCCATTTATTCTACAATGTTCTTTTTCCTACAGGAAACTGAACCAAGTCCCAAGTTTGGTTATTTACCAAGGAATCCATTTCCTCTTTCATGCCTTGCTCCCACTTCTTTTTAGTGTCCACCTTCATTGCCTCTTCATAAATTTTTGGTTCACCAGAGTCAGTCAACAATAAATAATACAATGAAGCAGAGTATCATTCAGGGGGTCTACTTAACCTGGTATATATTCTAACAACAATTGCAAGAGTTTGAGATACATGATGCCCTTGTTGTTTTACATTTTGATTTTCTGGTACCTTTGGAATTTCATTTTATTTGATTTCATCAAGCACTCTGTATTCTTTTTTTTCCTTTCCCCATTTCTTTCCTTGCAACTGATCTTTGTAAATGAAATTTTCATTGAATACCACATCTCTAATCCTAATTATTTTATGATTTTTGTAATCCCATAAGCGATAACAAAAATCATTAACACCATATTCAATAAAGGTACACTTCTTCGATTTTGCCTCAAGATTTGTTCTATTTTCTTTATCAATACAAACAATTGCTTCACAATCGAAAGTCTTCCCAAATGAATAATTTACCTTTTTACCTGTCCATGCCACCTCTGGAATGCCACCATCCAAGGAGTTTGAAGGCCCTAATAAAATTAACATAATAACAAGAGCCACCAAGAGATGATACCCGAGATGGTCCCCATACATATGTATCCACAAGCTCTAACTTTTCACTCTTATTTTCTTTCCCAACACTGAGAAATTTGACTCTCTTTTGTTTTCCATAAACACAATGTTCACATAAATCCAAATCAACTTGTTTAAGTTCTGGAAACAAATTCCTTTTGTGAAGTATCTGCATCCCCTTCTAATTAATGTGTCCAAGCCTATGATGCCACAATGTTGTATCCACACCTATAGAAGCTAAATAAATTGAAGAGTTATCATTACCAATACATAAATACAATGTACTACCTTTTCTCCTTTTTCCATTACCATGATCCGTTAGTGACTTTCCATGCCTTATCTATAAATGTAGATATACAACCTTCACTTGCCAACTATCCTGTTGAAATTAGATTTCTTCTCAGATATGGTATATGTATCACCTCTTTTAGTAATATTTGTTTCCGTTATTTTTGTTTATTTGTACCTTACCCATTCCAACAATTTGACATGGTTCATCATCACCGAAATAAACTTGTCCAAAATCACCTTGAACATAATCTTGGGAATATTTCCTATGGTGTGTGGCATGAAATGAAGCCCCTGAATCTACTATCCAAGATTCAGTAATATTGTCTAAAGAAAGAATCAAAGCATCTTGTAACACATCACCTGTTACATTTGCTTCCCGATTTTTCTCCTCCTATCTGTCTCTTTGTTTCTTTGGAGCTCTATAGTATTTCTTCAGATGTCCTATCTTTCCACAATTCCAACAATTTATCTTTCTTCATCTAGATTTGGATCTTTCTTTCCTAGAATTCCTATAGTTCCCTGAGTTCTTCCCTCTATCCTTTTGTCTTCCCCTATTCTCCATGGTCAACGCATTACCTTATGTCTCGCCTATTCTTTTCCATTTCATTTCCTTGCTAAGGATGACACTAAGAACATCATAAAATTTAAAAGTGTTTGAACTATAGATAGAGTTACTTACGACCATGACCAAGCCATTATAGCTTTCTAGAAATGAGCATAAGATTTTAATATCCATAAACTCATCATCAAAATCCACTTTTACAAAACTTAGCTGATTAGTAACCGTATTAAATTCATTTAAATGGTTGGCAACAGACCCACCTTCTAACATAATCATATTAAATAATTGCCTCATTAAAAATACCTTATTGGAGGCTGATGGTTTTTCATATATTTCAGCCAATGTCTTCATCATATCCTCCATTGTTGTTTATTTTTAAATATTTAAAGCCACTGATGCTGCAAGGCACAATCATATGATTCCTAATGCCTTTCTGTCAAGAATATTCATTTTTCGTCCTTCATACTCATCGATTTCTTTTCTTTTTCGCCAAATGGTAGGAAAAGATCCTTATGATATAAATAATATTCAGTTTGCATCTTCCATAACTTACAGTTTTTTCCATTAAATTTCTCGACCTTGAACTTTCCATCTTCCACCATTACTCCCACTTGAACCAAGAATCTTCTTTTCCTGTGAGTTACCTTTCACTTAGATATCAGTTGTTATAAAAACATGATCACAAAGAAATAAAATTAAACACTGAAGATACACAATACAATAGAGACACATATATACATGGTTCACCCAATGTGGTCTACGTCCACCAGATAAATCTCCAGGTCCTTTCCTTTATTATTATACAACAATTGAAGGGATACATCCTACAACACACTCGTTGTAACTTCTTGTTATTTCTCTCACAATATCATCTCATAATACAATATTTGCACTCAAATACAACCCAAATACAATTCCCTCATACATAAAATATGGTTTCCTTCTAGGGAAAAAATCCCTAACATAACTTCTACCATCATTTATGCGACCCTATAATGACCAATCTAGATTGACTACGAAATTACAATATTTTAAGAGGAAAATTTTCCATTTTTTTTTCTTTGGGGGCCTTTCCCCTGAATCCCCCACTAGGAGGGTGCTCCAAAGGATTGTCTCCACCCCCCTTGCCCCCCTTGGAAATAGATGAGGGGGGGGGGAATCCCCCCCACAACCCCCGTCATGAAATGGTGTCCAAACGGGGATAAAAAAAAGACCTCTGAATCAAGAAGATAATCAATCTCCATAACCAACATGTACTTATCATCTAGGCCTTTCTAACGAGCTACCAAGTTCCCTAAATGAAGATCATATGAAAATGTAACATCCCTGAAAAGTTGAAATTTCAACTAACCACATCAGGGCCCACAAATCTTTTGGTTGTTCATCTTCTATGGTTAGGGTTTTGTATGTTTAGGGTTTTATCATTGATGTTTTATGTTAAAATGCCTTTTCGGATGTGTGTAGCTATCACATCTCTTCTCGGAGATAAGCTACCACCATTCTACTGAGTTCATTTCACTTTGTATTTTCTTTTACAGTCTCTGCATATTTCATTCTTTAATATAAATTGAGTATTATTATGTCTCTGTGTTTCTATCCTATTTATGTGTTTCATTTAGTTCCCTCATAAATGTGGATCCAACCCCAACATTGATTAATCCAAAATGAATTTGTTTGTAAGTGAAGGTTCCCCTATTACAAAAGGTGGTTTTGAGTCTATCTTCTTTAGTCGCCAAGATTTGGTTATATCCAAAAAATCTATCAAGTAATGAGAATATCTCTGATCTCGAAAAGGTTTGCATGAGTTGTTCCATTGGTGGAACTAGGTAATTATCATTTTGTGAGGCTTTGTTTAACTTTTAGAAATCAACGCATAAGTATATTTCTCCCATATTCTTTCTCACAAAAACCATGTTATCCACCGAAGATTAATTCCTAACCTAAAAAATAATTTGAGCATCTAGAATTTTATTCAATTCCATTTGGATATGAGGCTCTAGGGAAGGGTGAGCCCGCCACAGTTTTTGTTGAAAAGATTTTATTTCATTTTTCATTGGGATAGTGTGTTGGATGATTCATGTGTCATAAGTTTTTATTATTGTATGACCATACAAATACTGAACTATGGTGCCTAGTTCTCTACGGATTATTTCAGGTGAATACTAAATTATGGTGCCTAGATTAGATTAATTACCTCATGTCCCAAACTCAAACTACCTGTTTCCACGTTTATGAACCCTTTGAATCTACTTTGGAGGTTAAACAACCTTTCAAGACTGAAAACTCCCTTAGGCATAGTATGCATACTCACAACTTCTTGTTTAGTATTCTCCTGAAAATCATCATCATCTATAGCTAGATCCTTAAAGGTTTCACCATTGGTTAGGAACTGAAGAATATTCTCATTCCCTTCAAAGAATATCTAGTTTTTCACATTATCTATCAAAGAAGTTCGATATAAAAATTCAATGATGAACCTATCCGCTTAAAATTAATCCAATGGGGATAATATGGAGACAACAATAGACAATGAATCAACCACCATATTTTCAATCCTAGGTACAATGGTAATGTTGAATGGCGGAAAGTTATCAATTAATGTGTGCACTTCTTGCTGATAATTATTGAGATATAAATAATTTCAATGCATAGTATTTTTTATTTTTCTTACAACAATCTCAGAGTCACTAAAGACTTGAATATTATGAATCTTCATGTCGAGGTATTTCTTAAAACATTGAACTAATTCCTCGTATTCAGTGGTGTTATTAGTGAATTTTAACTCTAGCTTGCAAGACAAGAAATTGTTTTTACCTTTTGGACCTATTCTCATACAAACATCCCTAGCTCCTTCTGAACACTTATATTTGTCAAAATACAAAGTCCATACAAATTCCATACATTAGATGCATCTTCAAGTTTAGTTGTGTTCTTATTGTGATCTTCTACTCTTTTATTTTCTTTTAATTTAACACAACCTCTATTTTCTACATCTCTAATACACTCTCATTCTTTAAGTGAAAAATTGTTTTGTAAATTTATTTCATACCTTTGAATTTCATGTATCCCTAAACTTGAGTAATGAAAATTTTGAAATAAGAATATAATGTGTAGTTTCCTAAAATAGGACATTCTAAAGAGGTTGGCTCATTCATTTCTTCAAGTTCTATCATTGTGTGTTTCATGTATCTCTCTCTATAAATTATAATCTTTTTAGGTTGATTATTGCATGGAAACTAAGGATGAGACCTATCCAATGCAAAATAACCTTGTAACTTTTGTGACCAATCTCAACTAATGAGTAAACCATCTGCTTTAAGGATGACAACCACTACTATATGAATAACCTGGTGTACTTTGGGATCCAATTGAATTGTGTGCATTAAACTTAAAGTCGAGGTTGCATTCAACTTCTTACATGTAGAATAAGGCATAACATTGGAATAGGCTCCTAACTCCACTAAACAATGATGAAAATTTAAAACGTGAGCGAAAATGGAGGATTTGAGGATTTGGATTTTCGTTCATTATCCACCACATTTATCTCTTCTTTTTGTGTATTGTTATCATCTACTTTTTTTATGAGTTTAAAATAAATGAGAGGGGGGGTTCCATTATATTTCAAGGCATCTAGTAAAATATTTCATTGTTGTGATATTTTACATAGATCCAATATTGATATGTTTCCTTTTAGTGTCATAAGGTCTTCTACTATTGAAATATTGGTTGTCATTGATGTCAAACCTTGAAGAAATCTAGTAGCCCCAAGGGTATGGTTATGGAAACCAAAGTTGATCAAAGAAAAATACCATGAAGGATAGTGAAAATGTAGGTAACTCACTCATGGATGGATATTCCTCATCATTTTGTTTCTGGTGATATGTGGTACGCCACATGGTTCCTCACAGTCAGGGAGTTATGGAATTGTAAAGTTGGAAGCCCCAAAGAATGGTCTAGAAGCCCTAAATGATTGTAACAAGAATTAATTAAGTGAAAAGAGGTTGCAGCAAGAAAGTCAAGAATACCTTAAACTAAGGAAGGAAGTTACCTAGAAAAATTATTTATACACGTCAATAAGTCATTAACAAGTACATTCACTCACTTATTTTATTGAACATCTTCTAGTGAAATAATGATTTGTTTGGCAATTTTGTGATAGAGAAATATGAGGTAGCGACAAGTGAGAAGTGCGGGAGTTTCAAGATCACAGAGAAGAGCTATGGTTTTAGGTAAAAACCCTATTTTAGTTGATCCCCGCGATTCATACAACTAGTGTCCTATGAGGCATCCCCACGGGTTGCATAGTGACTGTCACCCGAGGCCCCACATTACATCATGTCTTAGTCCCGCGATTACAAAACAGATTTAGGGAAGATGCTTGTACCAAGTCCCTGAAGTCAAAATAAAGCATACAAGTCAAGACTATTGTGAATTAGGTCAACTACAAAGGTATATGTATGTTTATGTGCTTGTTTTGAAGGTTACACTTGGTTATGGTATGGTGCATGCTTGAGGCATGTTTGGAATTGGCACATGATTGAGGTACATATTGGCTACATGATTGATTAAGGTATTCTCTTGTATCTGGTTATGACATGACTGCTATGGTTCATTAGTTGTAACATATCCTTGAGATGTGGATGTATGGTTGAGGTATACTCTTGATGTATGGTGGCATATGCATGAGGCACATGATTTGGTTCTTTGCGGCACTTCATTGATGATATGGTACAAGTCTATATATGATTTATGCTATGGTATGTGGTACATGTATATACATGATTTATGCTATGGTATGTGGTACATGTATATACATGATTGATGCTATGGCATATGGTATAGGTTCTATACATGATTGATGCTCTAATACATGGTACATGATTTGATACATGATTATCTACTCATTATTGATGTTACGGTATTTACATTTGGCACATCTTATGGTTCATGATTGATGCATGTGATGGTACATATGTTGGTACATAGTTGATGCATTGTATGGTATAGGTTCTAGTTGTGGCACATGATTGATATACATAGGTTGATGAGATAGTGGAAAAGATAGTGACAATTACAGTGACAATGACAGTGACAGTGACAGATTGACAGTGGAAATGATTGTGGTAGTGATAGTTTGTTCTACACTTATATTTCAGGGAGGAAGGATGGGGCAAGGAAATGGGGTTGTAGCCTCCTTCTTGTTGGAGACAGATAACTCAGGGAGTTGGATCTTCCTTTAGGTTGGATCCTGAGAATCATGGGGTTCTATCCTCTTTTTTGTTGGAGTGAGAAAATTTAGGGAGTTGTAGCTTCCTTCAGGTTGGACCCTGTAAATAGGGGGTTGTATCCTCCTTCTAGTTGCAGCTGGAGAATTGGGAAGTTGGTGCTTCCTATGAATATATTCTTTTGACATATAAGAGAATCATTCCGTGGTTTTCTCCCAGTTAGGTTTCCATGTAAATTATGGTTTACTGCATATCTGATGTGATATTGTTGATATGATGTTGCTTATGATTATAATACCGATGATATATTGAATTATAATGATAAATTGCTTAATAATGTTGAATACTATTTATTGTGGTTAAAAGTAATAAAAGTGCTCATACTGATTCACCCCCTGTCTCAGTATTCCAATAATTGGTATCATGGAAGGTCCTTCAAGAAGAAGTCTAACCCTTGGAAGGAGATCATGTAATACGCTAAGATTGGAGCAATGGTATTTGATGGTCAGACCTATGCCTTCTAGAACAAAGGGATGAAAACATTTTTATAGGCGCATGGATTTGATGTTTGGAAGTTAGTAGTAGACATATGTACAACACCATCCACTCCCCCAGCTAACAAATATGGAAAAACTCAGTGAGAAAAATTCAAAGACTAAAGGCCCCATTCTGAGCAGTATGGTTGATTCAGTATTTGTCAAGGTTATGAATTGCAAGTCTACAAAGCATATTTGGGATAAGCTTCAAAATATTAATGAAGGAGATGCCAAAGTCAAAGGAGCTAAACTTTGAATCTTAAAATATTCAAACCTAAGTTCGAACAATTAATGATGAAGGAAGACGAAAACAATTGTTGGCCCTTGGTCATGTATTAAGGAAGAAATAGAGATTAAGGAAGAATAAAGAAAAAGTATGAAGTGTGCGGAAGGCACACAAATCGAGGAAGGGTCAAAGTGGTTAAAGAAGCATAAAAGAAGAAACGAAGTAAAGGAAATCAAGATGTTGAAAGAGAATATCAAGGAAGACAAAACAATAAAGAAGATAGATGATGGACAAGTCAACAAGCGGAAGAAGACAGTAATGAATTCTTTGGATCACCTCACGGAGAAGAAGGAAGAACAAGTCAGTGAAGTCCTTAAAATAAGGGTTATGTGGACCTAGGATTTTGGCACCTGGGCTTCGGTCCATGGTTTTCTAAGAGTCATGGAATGTATAAATAGAGGTCTAGAAGAGTTGAGATAGAGGCAAGAGTGGTGTTGAGATGTAAGGGTGTTACGTTTAGGGTATTCTTGTATTTTGGATCTTCAATTGGGTGTGAAGATCGACTCTGCAACTAGGTGCATAGGGATAGGAAATAAAGAGGAAGAGAGAGAAGGATCTATAACTGAGTGCACAAATAGAACTATATATTTTCATCTATTCTATCAATAAACACAGGTCTATGGTTGTATCCCTAGGGAGACGGTGAACCACATAAATTCTTGAATCTTGTTGTTCTATGTGGTTGAGGCTTTGTTATTTACTACTTTTTACACTATTATTGCACTGTTATTTTTCCTGTCGAAGATAAGAAGATACAATTTACTTCGTGAAGTTAAGCATAATATTATTAATAATATATGGGTTATTTTGCATTTTTATTTTGGAATCATCTTGCATTTCCTCTGGTTGTAGACACATGTGTTCTGCAACCCCCCTATTGCTACTTTAGGTGAGCCTTCAAATGTTTTGTAGGTGTTGCCATAAGGGACATTAGTTAGGGTTTGTTGGTGCGCTATTAGAGTTGAACCCTGGGTCTGCCCCTGTGCCAACAAATGGTTCTGTTTCCAAGATCAGGATCTTCTTGAGGGAATGTCAAGGTGGTTTCCATCCAAGACAAAAATTCAAAACTGGATAGAAGAACAAGAAAGGATCCTTGCCGAATCTTAGAACAAGAAACTTAGCATTATTACATAAGACTGGTTGGAAAGGTACATATTTACTGATGTGCACAATATTTTATTTGCAGGAGTTCATCAGGAGTTCAACGATTTTATTTTTTGGCATAGGACAGACCCAGGGTTCAACGATTCAACAACACACCAACAAGCCCTAACTACTGGACCTTTCGACAACACCTATGAGCAGATGAAGTCTCACCCAAAGTAGCAATAGGGGGTTGCAGGACACAGGTGTCTACAACTAGAGGAAATGCAAAGTGGATCCAATAAGATAGCTACACAACATCTAGATAACATTCACCAGCTCATTCCTACTTCGCACAATCATATTTCAAATCTAACACAATAATGCATCTACAATATAACAAAGGAAAATAACACAACATCAATCACACATAACAACAATATATATGTGGTTCACCCTCTCCCTAGGGATACGTCCATAGAACTGTGTTTCTTGATATTATATAAAACATACAGTTCTATATAATCTCTTAGCCTGCATATCTATTCTCTTTCTCTCCCCTCCTTACACACCCAGCTACAGGGTTGATCTTCATACCTAGCCGAAGATCTTACAATACTAAAAGGCTTCCACACTCAACACTTCTCTCTCTCTCATGATGACAATGATAAACTCTCAATCAAATTAGCACTGATTCTAAACAGACTTAACACCAACCCTCTCTAGGTCCTCTAGACCTATATTTATACATTACAATATCTCATCGACAACCTTAGGCTTAAACCTAGGTGTCAAAACCCTAGATACCAAAACCCTAGGAATCTAAAACCCTAGGTCAACTTGACCCATGTTTTCTGGGCTTCGCCAGCCTGTCTTTCCTTTCTTCCCATGAAGTGATCCAAAGGATCTACCAGTGGCTTGTTCTTCTTGTTGACTTGTCCACAATCCATCTTCCCTGTTGTTCTGTTCTCCTCTGTATTCTCTTCCAACGACTCGTTCTCCCATACTTTGCTCCTTCTTTTCTTATTCTTTCACCACTTCGACCTAATATCAATCGGTATGTCTTCCACACAGTTCATATTTCATCTTTCCTCTTCCTTTTTTCTTTCTTTTCTTCCTTAATCCATACCCAAGGGCCATCAAGCCCCCAACACTCACCTGTGACTCGTCTCGAGGCACTTTAATATGAACCTTCCATGTCTCCTCAACTTCAGATTGTGTAGCGCAGCCTGTGCTTTCACCTCTATACCTCCCCACTATGTTCAGACTGTCTTTTCTACTTCTAGAACCCAGTTTCAACTGCACCTGGTACCTAGACCCTTCTTCTCTTGCATTTACTAAGAGCTACGAGGTAGTTGGTTGTCATAGTACAATTTCAATCATCTTCCATTTACCAAACCTTCCTTCCATTGTCCCTTTAAAGTCTTTAACTACACAACTCCTGCTTCTGTAACATAGGAAACCTCATAAGGTCCAAGCCAGTGTGTTCTGAACTTCCCTGGATGCTTCATGAATTTACTATCATATACCAATACCAGATCTCCTTGCTTAAAGGCTTTCTTCCAGATGTGTCTGTCATGGTAATCCTTTTCTCATTCTTTATGTACCTGCTAATGGAATCCTGCAATAAATTTGTCTTCCTTGAGCTCTACCAATTGTGCAAGTCTATCTTGCAGTGCACTAGTGTCATCCATATCTCTGAAAGATGCAATTCGCAGTCTAGGAACTAAATATTCCATAGGTACAACCACTTCTAAACTATGAACCAAATTAAATGGGGTTTGCATTGTCAGCTTCTTACAAGTGATTCTATAGGCCCATAATACTATTGGTACTCAAATCCCAGTCATCTCTATTTATACTACAAATCTTCATCATCGCAATCTCTAGGATCTCATTGAAGGCTTCAACTGTACCATTTTCTTATGGATGATATGGAGTTCTCTTCTGGTGATAAACTTCAAATTCCCGATTCAGGGATTCAATAGTCTTATTAATAAAATGGGTGCCTTGATTTATCATAAGGATCTTCAGGCATCCAAACCTGGTTATGATATCATCAAATATTAAACACATAGTTATAGTTTCACTACAGTCCTTAACTGCTCTTGCTTCGGCCCATCTATTCAAATACTCTTTCGCAGTGGTGATGTATCATGATCCTATGTGCTTCCCTGGTGGGTTGATAGGTCCCACGAAGTCAATGGCCCATTTCTCAAATGCCTGTAAGGTTAGCTAGGGTGATAAAGGCATCTCATCTCTTCTGGATGGCTTCCCAACTCTTTGGCATACATTGCAGGCTCTGTAGTATTCTTTCTCATCTCTGTGTAAAGTAGGCCACCAGAGGCCAGCTCGCAGAACCTTTTGTGTTGTTTCCTTCCCTGCGTAGTTTCCTCCTGTGATACCTTCATGTGATTCTGCCATAATTAGTGGTCTTTCTGCCTCCATAACACATCTTCTTAGGATCTCATCAGGTCCCATATTATATAGTTGTCCAACTATAAGTGAAAAATCTACAGTGCTCACTACCAATTGTTTCTTCTGAATGACTGTGTATTCGCAAGGTGCCATTCCTGTTGATAGGAACTGAACTATCTCAGTGAAGTGATTATCAATCTTCCTGATGGCCAACAACTGTGCATATGGAAGTATATCCTCCAAACTAGTAGGTTCCTCTCCATGTTCCAACCTAGACAAGTGGTCAGGTCCCTTGTTCATCCTTCCTGGTTTTACCACAATTTCGAAATCATATTCCTGAAATAACAGAAGCCATCTGCATATCCTTTCCCCCAACACTGGCTTGTTGACTAAGTATTTCATCACAAATTGGTCAGTGAACATCTTAAAGTGTCCTCCCAACAAGTATTGACGAAACTTCTGCAGTGCATATACCATGGCTAATCCTTCTCTTTCAGTGGTAGTGTAATTTATCTCAGCTGTTGAGAGCTTCCTGCTAGCAAAGGCTAACGAGTAGTCAATATCTCTCGCTCCTGGTTGTTCTAGTACTTCTCCTAATGCAATAGAATATGCATCGACATGCATATGAAATTCCTTACTCCAATCTGGAAAAACTAGAATGGGTGCAGTAACCATTTTCTGTTTCATCATGTCGAAGCTCTACTGGCATACTTATGTCCATTGAAATTGACAATATTTTTTCAAAAGATTCTCCATAGGTGTTGTAATATGTGCATGACCCTTAATGAACTTCTTGTAGTATCCATTATGTCCCAACGTAGTGCACAACTGTCTGACTCTCCAATCTGTAGTGATGAGGCACAATTCTGCTTGAAGATACCGATTGATAGGTGTTGTGTCCAACGTGTTAATGAATTTATGCACCCACTTCTCTTGAGGAATACTGCTCTAGGATTCCTCACAGCTCCGCACATGGTCTTTCAGACAAATTTGACCTATTTATTTAACTTCGCAACTGTCTAATTGCTCTAAGAAGCACGTTGTTATCAAAGTGCGACATT
Organism: Picea engelmannii; assembly: GCA_009831015.1. Lineage (NCBI taxonomy): Eukaryota > Viridiplantae > Streptophyta > Pinopsida > Pinales > Pinaceae > Picea > Picea engelmannii. The sequence goes on along the minus strand of ML835216.1, from coordinate 37,914 downwards.
GCACCTAGTCCGTGATGTTTTTCTTATGTGCTCTCTACCATCTTGCTAGAGTTTCTTTCAGGGCCTCGTCGAGTGCCAACAATCTTTGTTGTACTAGTATAATTTCTTCAAATTATAGTAAGAAATTTTCTAAATGATTCAAACCATCAAAGGTAGGTAATTTACTTACTGTTGTGCCGATCTAGCGAACTTCTCTGGTCAATCTAGCACATTGCTGTGTAGAAACTTCATACATTTTGTTCTTCTAGTTCTCGAGTGCTTCTTCTGAATCTGATGAATAGGCGCTATCACTTCACCCACTTAAATTTCCATCTGATGTAGGATTAAGCTAATCCTGTTGTCTTGTGGTCAATTTGTATATATTATCTAGCTCATATGTGTGGTCCTCTTCTCTTATGGGATTTATGTATCTACGACCTTCATCAGGATCCAAAGGTGCAATGACCCTAAGGCCATCACCTTCAAATTGTTGGCAAATATTTAACAGACAACGAATGCTTGTCATTGATGGCAAGTATAGAAATGAAGATGGCATGAGTATAGAAAGTATGTAATAGATGGGCATTATGAGAAGATGCTGCAGAGAAGATTCGAATAAGCTCAGAAGAGATAGTGCAGAGGATTGTTGGAAAGAATAGCGATAGCAAAGATCAGCATGATCAACAACACAGTGATAATGGGGGAGGAGTAGCAACAGTGATCATTGGATCAACCATTTAGAATTCCCGATGACTGTTAGATCCCAATGTAGACAAGAAGAGCGCACAGATATAAAGGATAGATCTTGGGCGTTAGATCCGAGTGCAAGGATAGACCATCGTAGGATCTAGGAGAATCTGCATGATCTTTAAAAGTGTAAGGTGAAGCGAGTTCATGAAATCTTGAAATCCTAATGCAGACACAATGAAGACTTGTGAAATCACAAAAAGCTCCTGACCGTCAATACACCAAAAGACATGGACCATTGATCTAAGCTCCATTTCGGAGTTTCACCTATCACAACTTGGAGTGACAAGAACCTCCATCGAAGGAATTGCGAGATGTGAATTCACGATAAGATTTGGACCGCAGATTCATCGAGATCATGGACCATTGATCTAAGCTCCATTTCATAGTTTTTCCTATCGCAACTTGGAGTGAAAAGAACCTCCATTGAAGGAATCGCGAGATGCGAATTCATGATGAGATATGGACCATATATTCATTGAGATCATGGACCATTGATCCCATGCCATTTCAAAGTTTCACGAATCATGACTTGGAGAGGCAAGAAACATAACCACCGAAATCACGATATGCAAAATCGTGATTTAATCGCAGCCATCAGATCAAGATGTGATCTAGACTGTTGATTCGACTCCTTTTCAGAGTTTTGTGAATCGTGACCTGGAGAGGTAAGAAACATAACCACAAGAACGTCGAAATCGCGATATGAAAAATCATGGTATGATCTGAGCCATTGAATTAAGATCAGATCTGGACCATCGAATCATAGGACAAGTCACTGACTTGGAGTCAATGGAGCATGGTGTGGAAACTCGCGAGATGCGAGATCGCGATAAGATATAGACCGTCAGATCTATGGAGATCTCAACCATCGATCAGACTTGATGAAGTTTATAAACTCGTGAAATATGAAGTGCCTTTTGGCACAGCCTATGGTCATCATCGGTGGTCATGAGAAGGAAAGGAGTCATTTCAGATAAGCTCCATTTCAAGGTTTTGGGGATCACAACTTGGAGAGTCGAGATGCCTCATCTCCAGATTCACGAAATGCAAATTCGTAAAAAGCACTTTATGCATAAGTGCTTGGTCATGGCCATGGTTATATAGAGGAAGGAGCTAGCGCAGAAAATCTCTGTATCAGAGTTTCAAAGATCGCAACATGAAGTGTTGAGACACTTGGACACATGAATACCGAAATGCCGAAACCTGATTTAAAGGCAAGATTAATAAAGTTCATCCAACGGTGCATATAAACTTGAATATGATTGGAGGGCTACTATTCTCTCTCACGGTTAATTCATCAGTTACGAATCAGTTAGGAAAATTGATTCATGATTCCTGATCGGTTGGCGTTTCAGTTGCTCAGACGGTTTTTTTTTTACCTATTAAAATGAAAAGTGTAACTGTTGTGGGTGTGGTGCATAAAAGAAAAAGATACAGATTGTGTGAGGTTGGTCGTTCTGGACGAAAAATGAATTAAATTGTAAGAAAGGGAAAATCACATGATGCGTAGTGTGAGACTGAAAATGTGCGTAGTGTGAGATAAAACTCAGAGAGGAGTAACATATGAGGAATAGACTTGTAGCAAAGCATAATTATAGAACAAGTTGAAGCAGAGAAGAATTGCAGAATGGACAAAGGAAGAGAAGAATTATAGAACAGTTAGAAGAAGATCAGATTTACAGAACAAAGAAGAAGTGGTAAGAATTGATTTATCTGTGTAGTTGGTTGTTTAATTATTCATTAATATTCCAAGGTGGTTGGGAGGTGCTTGGGAGGACTATTGTCCTCAGAGGTTCAAGTGGGAGCTTGAACACAGGGAGTTGTAGCTTCCATCTAGTTGTAGCCAGAGAAACCAGGGTGGTAGGGTGGTGCACAGGAGAACAAGTGTTCTCTGTTATACAGGTTGGAGCTTGTGTATCTGGAAGTTGGTGCTTCCATCCAGTTGATGCTGGAACATTAGGGGAGTTGGTGCTTCCTTCTAGTGGGTGCTAGAGAAATAAGAGAGTTGGTGCTCTCAAACAAGTTGCAGCTTGTAAAATAGAGGTAGCAGCCTCACATTGAGTTGGTGCTCAATTATAGATGATGTACAGAACTTAAAAGACTACCTATCATTTCGAAAAAGAACAGGTTTTCTCCCTTTATGGGTTTCCTCATGAAAATATGTCTCTGTGTATATCTTATGTGTGACTGATGCTCATTACGTTTATTGTCCATATGTTGTATAATGTTGATGATAATTTGAAGAAAGATTAAGAATTTATTAATAGACTTAAAATTGTTTAAGCACAATAACAACTGATTCACCTCCCCCCTCTCAGTTGTCTTAGTAATTTCAACAATTGGTATCAGAGTGGGTTCCTTTTATTCAAAGGTAGATCTGTAAGATTAAACATGACAAGTCTTGAAGGGACTTCAACCTCTAAGCCCCCTTTGTTTGATGGAACAAATTTTTCCTTATGGAAGATTAGAATGAGAACATACTTAATGGCCTTGGGTTCTGATGTTTGGGATGTAGTAGAAACTGGATATACAAATCCTATTATGCTAGCCTCCAAGGACGATAAGTTAGAGTTTAGTTTTAATGCTAAGGGAATGAATGCTATCTTGAATGGACTTGCTGAAGCTGAGTTTGTAAAGGTGATGCATCTTGAAACTGCCAAAGCAATGTGAGATAAACTTATTAGCAGTTATGAAGGAAATGAGAAAGTAAAAGATGCCAAACTTCAAACATACAGATTGAAATTTGAACAACTAAAGATGAATGAAGATGAAACAGTTAGCAAGTATTTTTTAAGAGTTGAAGAACTTGTGAATGTCATGAAGGGTCTTGGTGAGAAGTTTAACGAATCACTCTTAGTTCAAAAGATTTTAAGATCTCTGCCTGATAAATTTAATCCAAAAGTCTCTGCAATAGAAGAATTAAGTGATCTTAAAACTCTGTCCATTGATCAACTCCTACGAACTCTAGCTGCATATGAAATGAGAATTAACAAAGATAAATCCAGTACTAGAGAAGCATCTTTTAAAGCATACAAGAATACTGATTCAGAATTAGATGATATTGAGGCAAAATTTGTGAGAAGGTTAAAGAAAGGATCAGGAAAATATCAA
>ML835216.1:2964-22253 GCA_009831015.1 Picea engelmannii | reverse complement strand
GTCTAATCCTTTCCTTTGTGGGGACATTTATTTGCAAAATGGCCTATCCTACCATAGTTGAAACATTTGAAGGGCAGCTTACCTTGGTACTTGCCTGATCCTTTCTTTAGTCTTCTCACGAATTTTGCTTCAATTTCATCAGGATCATAATCTTCATTCTTATCTTCCTTAAATGATGCTTCTCTAGAGGTGGGTTTATCTGTAGCTATCCTCATCTCATATGCAGTCAAAGTTCCTAGAAGTTGATCAAAAGACAAGGATTTTAGATCATTAAGTTCTTCTATAGCAGAGACCTTCAGGTTGAACCTATCTGGGAGAGATCTCAAGATTTTATGAACTAAAGAAGGTTCCCCAATTGTTTCACCAAGTGCCTTCATTGCATTTACCATTTCTTCTACTCTCAGAAAGTATTTTCCAATAGTTTCATCTTCTTTCATCTGTAGCTTTTCAAACTATACTCTGTAGGTTTGAAGCTTGGCATATTTCACCTTCTCATTACCTTCATAGCTGTTAATGAGTTTGTCCCACATTTCTTTAGCAGTTTGAAGATGAATCACCTTCACAAACTCGGCTTCTGCAAGTCCATTCAAGATAACATTCATTCCCTTATCATTAAAGCTAAATTCTAACTTATCATCCTTGGAAGCTAGCAAAACAGGCTTTATGTATCCAGTCTCTACTACATCCCATACATCATCTCCTAAGGCCATTAGGTATGTTCTCATTCTAACCTTTCAGAAGGCAAAATTCAATCCATCAAATAGAGGAGGCCTAGTGATTGAAGTCCCTTCATGGCTTGTCATGTTTAAGCACTAGGATCTACCCTTAGATAAAAAGGGGCCGGCTCTGATACCAATTGTTGGGCAACTGAGAGGGGGGGGTGAATCAGTTGTTACCATGCTTAAACAATTATGCTTCTTTTAAAATATTTGCAGAAACACTGAATGATGATTACATTAATGCAGGGAAATAAACAATGGCACATTCAGCATCAGTCACACATATATGAGAAACATAGAGACAGATATTTCCCGAGGAAACCCATACAGGATAAAAACCTCTTTTTCTTTATATGACAAGTAATAGTTACATTCTTTACATTATCGTACATATGAGCACCAACTCATAATGAGGCTACAACCTCTGTTTTGCAAGCTGCTACTTGTTGAGAGCATCAACTGTCTGTTTTCTCTAGCACCCACTAGAAGGAAGCACCAACTCCCTGGTTTCTCTAACACCAACTAGAGGGAAGCAACAACTCCCTGGTTTCTCTAGCACCAACTAGAAGGAAGCACCAACTGGATGGAAGCACCAACTTCCAATCATACAGGCACCAACCTATATAACAGAGAACAAGAGTTCTCCCTTGCACCACCCTGCCACCCTAGTTTCTCTGGCTGCAACCAGATGGAAGCTACAACTTCCTGTGTTCAAGCACCCACTTGAACCTATGAGGACAACAGTCCTCCCTAGCACCTCCCAACCACCCTGAAATATAAATCTTTGCTACTGAAACTTATTACAGTGATATGATGTTCAACAATGGCTTACCAGACTCATCACTGTTCTCCTGCATTTCGTTGCTCTATCTGCCGCATTTCCTTTCTGCACACTTAACTTGCGCTGTCTGTTCTTCCACTTTTTATGCTCTGTGCGCCATGTCCATTCACTGCACATATCCTCTTCTGTGCTATTCAGCTGCTACACTCTCCACCTTCTTCACACATGAATCGCCTTCACCAACAACAACCAAAGAAAACTCCAATAACAACCATAGCAAACTCCAATAGCAGCCATAGCAAACTCCAATAGCAACCAATCCCATCTCTTCTCTGTACCATTTATTTATAGCTTATGTGCACTTTGTGCATGCAATATTCGCAATGCCTCTGCATGTTGACTCCATGTCATTATCCTCCACCTCTTGAGTGCTCTTTCTGATCATCATCGTGACTCTTCTGCTTCTCTAGTGGTTCTCCCTGCGTGTCCAGCATCACTGTATGTTATTCTGAGATTCCTCAGCCTCTCTGGCAGTTTGAGACTCTTCATCTTCTCTATGACAGTCGAACTCACTTTCTCTGTTTCAGTTACAGGCCTCAATGCCCATCCATCTATTAATACCTTCTAAGAATAGTCTTCCTTTACTGGACGAAGCTTGGAGACTCTTCATCTCCTTTGGCGATCACACAGAGGTCTCCACGAATTCACTAGCAGACATCATCACTGGTTTTTGGTAGTTCTACTATGTTGTGCTACAGTCTCCCTCCAATCTTGTTCACATTCATCTGTACTGTTGGATATGCAGCGAGCAAATCTGGATGGCCAGAATCTTTTCTCCCAGATCTACGGTTGGGATTTGATTCCAGAGCCCCGTTGCCATTATATATTTAAGCGAAGGGGGGGGGTCCAGAATTGGGCACGCATATCTCGAGAGGTTAGGATTAAAGCACCTATATCAACGATGCTCAAGCGATTCCGAACCCCCCTTTCCTTTCTGCCTTTAATATGGGGGGGGTGTTCTGGAAAGGTGGGGTATTGACGAAGGACCCCACTCCTGATGTGTCACCTTTTGTATCGTTCTCCACCTGACCATGCGACAAGGCTCATTCCCTTTATCCCCTCCTCATCCTCCGACATCTATCCATATCCCGAGTGGTGTAAATCTGCTGACATCACACGTGGATTGACACGTGTTGAATATTGCCACGTGTCACTCTGATTCGTGACTTACATGTGCCTGAAATGTTGAATCAGTCTGAAACTTGTCATTACCTGGTTGTGCCATGTGTTCCTAGATGACGTGGTCTGCTGACACAAGTTAGGTCGATGGTCTAGATCACATCTTGATCTGACGGTTTAGATTCAGTCGGGATTTCACACATCGCGATTTTGGGATTCTTGATGTCAATATTCTTTGACATCTCCAACACTCGATCCTTGAAACCCCGAAATGGTCTTGGATCAACGGTTCACATTAGACCTTGATTCAATGGTTGCGATTTAAGTCATGATTTTGCATATTGTGAAATCAATATTTATGTTGAAATGTTTCTTTGACATTTCCAACACACGATCCTCGAAACTCCGACATGGACTGGAATCCACGGTCCAGATTCAACCTTAATCTGATGGTTCAGATTACATCGCAATTTCACATATCGTGATATTGAGATTTGGGAGTCAGATCAACAATCCACATAACCCCCTGAGATGGACGGTTCTCCTGCTTTCGAGATTTGTGAGCCCTCTACTCCTTGCACTTTTAAAGATCATGCAGGTTTTCCTCGATCCAACGGTGGTCAAACCCTGCGCTCAGATCTAACGTCTGAGATTTTTCCTCCTGTTCAACGCGCTCTTCTTGTCTTTATTCAGATCTGACGGCCCTCATGCTATCAAGAATTTTGGATGGGATCCAACGATCAGAAATGCCTCTCGGGTCTTTGATCATTTTTTCAATGTTGCGTTGCCTTCGATTATTCGATCTTCCTGGACTTATCTTCTCTTTTCATGTCGATCATCACTGTTGTACTCAAGCCATCATCACTGTTGTACTTGTCAGCATTGCCTTCGATCATTATATCTTCCTGGACTTATCTTCTATTTGCCTGTTGATCATCGGTGCTGTACTCAAGCCATCATTACTACTGTACTTTCCATCAATGACAAGCTTACGCTGCCTGTAAAAAATACCAAACATCCTCTGCACTATCTCTTCTGATCTTATCAAGGTTGCTTTGCAGCTTCTTCCCAAAATACTTCTAGTGCCCATCTGTTACATTCTTCCTGTATTCATGCCATCTTCATTGCTGTACTTGCCATCAATGACAAGAATATGCTACCTGTTAAATATTTCCAACAAGAGTTAGTTCAGATAAGCTCCATTTCAGGGTTTCGGGGATCGCGACTTGGAGAGTCGAGATGCCTCATCTCCAGATTCACGAAATGAAAATTCGTGAAAAGCACTTTATGCATAAGTGCTTGGTTATGGCCATGGTCATATAGAGGAAGGAGCTAGCACAGAAAATCTCTGTACTGGAGTTTCAGATATCGTGACATGAAGTTTCGAGACACTTGGCCACATGAATGCTGAAATGCCAAAACTCAATTTAAAAGCAAGATTAATAAAGTTCATCCAACGATGCAGATAAAATTGAATATGATCGAAGGGCTACTATTCTCTCTCACAGTTAATTCATCAGTTACGAATTAGTTATCAAAATTGATTCATGATTCCTGATTGGTTGGCGTTTCAATTGCTCAGATGGTTTTTCTTTTACCTAAGAAGATGCGAAGTGTAACTGTTGTGGGTGTGGTGCATAAAAGAAAAATATACAGACTGTACGAGGTTAGTCATTCTGGATGAAAAATGAATTCAACTGTAAGAAAGGGAAAATCACAGGATGCGTAGTGTGAGACTGAAAATGTGCACAGTGTGAGATAAAACTCAGAGAAGAGTAACAGATAAGGAATAGACTTGTAGCAGAGCAGAATGACAGAACAAGTTGAAGTAGAGAAGAATTACAGAATAGACAAGGGAAGAGAAGAATTGCAAAACACTTAGAAGAAGACCAGATTTACAGAACAAAGAAGAAGTGGTAAGAATCGATTTATCTGTGTAGTTGGTTGTTTAATTATTCATTAATATTCCAGGGTTGGTGGGAGGTGCTAGGGAGGATTGTTTTCCTCAGAGGTTCAAGTGGGAGCTTGAACACAGGGAGTTGTAGCTTCCATCTGGTTGCAGCTAGAGATACCAGGGTGGTAGGGTGGTGAAAGGGAGAACAAGTGTTCTCTGTTATACAGGTTGGAGCTTGTGTATCTAGAAGTTGGTGCTTCCATCCAATTGATGCTGGAACATTAGGGGAGTTGGTGCTTCCTTCTAGTGGGTGCTAGAGAAACAAGAGAGTCGGTGCTCTCAAACAAGTTGTCGCTTGTAAAACAGAGGTAGCAGCCTCACATTGAGTTGGTTCTCAATTATAAATGATGTACATAACTTAAAAGACTACCTATCATTTCAAAGAAGAAGAGGTTTTCTCCCTTTATGGGTTTCCTCGTGAAAATATGTCCCTGTGTATATCTTATGTGTGACTAATGCTCATTACTTTTATTGTCCATATGTTGTATAATGTTGAGGATCATTTGAAGAAAGATTAAGAATGTATTAAAAGACTTAAAAAATTTTAAGCACAATAACAACTGACTCAGCCCCCCCCTCTCAGTTGTCTTAGTAATTTCAACACAAATGTCATTCTAATTTTCTTTAAGTCAACAACAATAGAATTATTGAAAGACCAATCAATTCCTAACAGCACGGGATAAGGACAACTATGATCAACTATCTCAATTACTTCAAAGTCTACAAATGTTTTGACCCCATCGATGTCCACAGGTACATGTTCCAATCTTCCAAATGGGCTTACATCCTGTTGATTGGCCATCCTAATCTTGATAGGGGAATAGATCAACCTGGGTTTTCCCATCAATGCCCAAGTCTGCTTCGTCATAACATTGACCTTCGACCCTAGGTCGAGGACCACATAATCTATGTCATAATATCCAATCTGAGCATTCATATGTAGCTCCTTATTAGTCCTTCTCTTTTTAGATACTTGATGCACTTCTCTACTCAGTAATGGATCTACCTTTCCTAGCTCATACTGTCTGATTAAATTTTGTAGCTCATGTACAATGTTTTCATCCTTTATCAAATTAATGGAAGTTTGTAAGAATTCCATAGGCTTACTTACCTCTTTTCTTTCTCTGGGTGAAGGAGACTGATCAAATTCTAGAGGCATTTCATATTCTCTTATTTCTGGTCAAGCTTTAGATGATGAAGTGCTATCTTTTCCAAATTCTTTTCTTTCTTCTTCAAAAGTCAGTTTCTCTTTCTTTGGATCAAACTCTTGTGTATTTTCTATAGCTTTTCTGACTCCTGATTGTTCTGTAATCTTTCCTGGTGTTACTCCGTCTTCACCTATAGCAATTCCTCCTCTCATGATAATAGTGACTTTGGGATCAACTCCGTGAGGTTCTGCAGAGATCAATTGTACTTGTTAGTTTCCTCCTCGTCTCTCCTGAAGTTTGGCTAACAACGCATGACAGTCTTCTATGACATGTTCAAATGAGTTGCAGTAAATGCAAGTGGTACAAGGGTTCTAACATTCCGTTTCCAAGTGACCTAGATGTGCTCAGTTATAACAGATGATCTGACCTTGACCTATCCCATGCCTCCTCTTCATCCTCTTCCTATGAATCCACCATGAGGATTGAAGTTTCCTCTTCCTGGGGAAGTATACTACGTAGTTCTTCCTTCCTTTTGTACTTTGTCTTGAATCCTATATGCATATATTGACCTTTCATGCAAGAGATCATAGGCTCTACAGTCCTTCTCATCATGCCCCACAAATTTACAGAATGTGTAGTAAAGATTTGTATGTGTCTGAACATATTTTTTCATGTAATAGCATTCACCAAGGAGATGTCTTTTTCTACATACCTCACACTAAGGTATATTAACTTGCTTCAAAGGGATTGGAGCTCCAGAAGCCAAGTATTCATGGAATAGGGTAAAATGATCCTTATCATGGCCTTCTAATTTACATATGATACACCAAATGTCTTCTCTCTTATATTTTCTTTTGTCTTTCTTCATATCCTCAACCTGAAGAGACAAACTGGTTAACTGACTCAAGATTTGACTCATACCTAAGTTATATTCTCCCATAGGGGATGATTCTAGTTTCATGGAAATATCCAACACCTCGGCTTGTGAAGAAATCTTCTGTTGCATCAGAGGGACACTGATGTATGGTGGGAGGGAAGCGATGAACCATTCTTTGTTCTACTCATCTGGGATCTGAAAACTCAAATGACCTATCAAGGTCTTAAACCTCTGATCAAACTCCCAAACAGGTTCAGCTAATTTGTTCTTAATTTCCTTCATCTCTGTAATGCATTGTGACTTTGACTTGGGCTTCTTGAACTCAGTAATCAACACAATCTTAATATTTATCAATGGTTTCGGTTGTGCAACACCTTAGAAAAATTTCATGTACTAGCTCAGTGCACGGTCTTGTAGGGTAGTACTAAAATGATCTCATTTAACAGCTTCGTTGGTGACATTATTAATACTCCATATAGCTTCACATAGAAACTAGTTCTAATCAAGATCTTTAAATTCGTCTCCCCTAAAGGTGGGTAAGCTCATCTCATCTTCCATGGATCTTCCTAGGTTTCCTGACTGAGTATGTGTTGAACTGCTTGTAATAGTTCTCTGAGTACTCTAATGACTCTGACTATTTTGATTACTCTGGTTACTTAATGCTGCTAAAAAAATAGGAGGAGTAATAATACTTACTTCAATAGTCTGTGTAGTTCCTAAAGTTTCTAATTCTTCTCGGCAAGGTTCTTCAGTATTTTCTTCTCTTGGCCTAGCAAACCCTGAATGTTCCTCATTCAGTAACTCTTCTTCTTCTCCATTGTAAAACACTTCTTCCTGTAGAAGTGGTTCATGATTTTGCTCAAACAAGCTTAGCAAGGGAACTTTTCTAAAACCCCTTCCACTGTGCATATGTCCAACCTTTGTGTCGTTTTCATTGTCTAAATTATTGAACATTAGCTTTTCAATCTGACCAACTACTGTATTTTTAATATGTTCTTCTCATGCAATAGCATCTTGATCTTCAGATTCAGAAAATGTAAAATTTTTCCTCTAGGTCCCTTAAAGAAATATCTCTCTGCTCGGCTATATGACTCCACTCTGTCAATATAAAACTCAATGATGTACCCTCCAATGGTTCTATTAAACTAGTGATATACTCCTCTTGACACAGTTTTTTCAAATCTCTTGACTTTCATGATCAGTGCCGATGTCCAAACCATAGGCGGTCTAGATCTAATCTCAAACTAGGTATCTTCTAATCTGGCTAACCACTCGTATAACTCTTTATGAATTCATCCAAATTAAATCTCATGTATATCAGTAAAGATATAATTTTTGACACAACACCCCCACCTCAAAAAGGATTTGATGACCTCCCGATCTTTGGATCTTCAATTTACCTTGACCCAAAATAGCTCCTCGATTTCCCACTGGAATCTTCAACCGATATATCCACATGCCCTTCTTTGAAGTTATGCCCGTGCAAACAAGCACAAGGCGTGAACCTCCATTCTACATGACCACTAGCGTGACCACAACCTCAACTTGAAAGGTGGATCACATTTCGTGATATCTAGGATTTGAACTACGAGTGACCCCAACTCCTCCAAGTCCCGAAGTCCCGAAATGGGCTAACGTTCCTTAGCTTCTCCCTTATCTCTTCTCTGATGTGACGCTCGTTGTGACCTGGGTCCTAACCTCCATGCACATTGAGAATTCACATATCGAGAAGCTTCGATATGACTTACCTTTCTTCACCGATAACTGAAATCATGATATTCCTCTACCTCAGATCAACGGTCTGGATCCTTCTAAAAATCAACGATCCAGATCATTTCGGGATTTCGTGTATCGCGACTTTCGGGTAGTTGTTCCTTCACACCCTCGACTCCTGAAATGTTGAAAATCAAAGCTCTAGATCAACGGCTCTCGTTAATCTCAATCTGACGACTATCCTTCCTACTGAGCTTGTGAGCACTGAAATATTATCATCCTTATCCTCTCTGCTGATCTATCAGATCCAACGTTCATAGAATTTCGGTGTTTCTCCCTCCAAGAATTCAATCGTCTGTTCAAAATTTCAATGACTTCCAACCAAAGAAATTAGTGTCGACTCTTCTGGGTTCAACCTCTGTGAGGTGACTTAGACCTTTCCTTTCCTTCAAATTCTTCGAAGTCTCTATCCTTCTTAGCTTATACTTCACTGTAAACTTAAGGAATTCAAAAATATTCTTGCATGCACTTTTTGCGACATTCACAGTAACCTCTGGTTATTTGACAACTTGAACTCTGCACACTCCTTGCGACATAAGTTCTTCAATCACTCACTTGGGTTCGAAAAATATAAGACTCCTCAGCATGCGCACACCTTGCACAACATTGTATTCTACTTGCACTATGTGGGTATATGAACAATGATATCTCTCCTGAGCTTCCTTATGAGGTAAAACTCAGACTCTTTTCAATGCACTCTTTGCGGACCTTCACTACACTCCTTGCAGGAATTCTCAGGAAGAGAAACAATTGAATCTTATACTCTCCCTCTCACAGAATTCATACATTCAACATGAAACTACGAGCATACATAGCAATGAAACAAATGCATAATAGAGAATATGAACATACTGTAAACATACCATTCAGTAGATGCAAACAGTAATCATGACAACACCATGAAATTCAGTCAAAGTATTCTTATATTAACTCAAGTGATCCCGTACATGGATTCAATAGAAACAACTATCTGTTCATACAACTTCTACAACTATGTTCTTCTCTGTTCTCCTAAGCTCTCTTGCTCTACAACTTACAATTACAATGAGAATAATAATACAATACAATACATGCGAGGGAGCTTTCTATAGTTTTCCCTCCTACAACCTCAAACTATCTAATTGGATTAAAAGCTACAACTACTTTACATTGATTACAATAAATGTCTACAACCGACAGATGAGAGGAGATGCTCAAGATCTGCGTTACAATCTCCAGCCATTTGAGAACAATTACTTCTCCAACTGTTACATTAATGTTCTGTTCTTTTGAAATTCAAAATTTCTTCAAAATGTGCGTTGGTACATATACAATTGTCCTCCACTTGCGCTTTCCTTGTTGGCAATGCTCCTGCATCATACTCCTCTGGCTGAAAACATTCATCAACTCCTATTCATGAGATCTTGCACTGTCTATCCATGTTTCTGGATATTTCCTTTGCTGTCCCAACTGGCATATTCAATTAGGGGTCCTTTCCATTTAACCAAATATTCAAAATATGTCTTCCTTCGGGTCCTCTTGCCAACTTTCTGATGAATGATCTTTTCCATTTGTGCCTTTTTAGCTACAAGAATATGTTTGACCCATTGAATTTCTGTTAAGAACCTAAATAGATCTACCAATATAATAACCACAAACACTGAATACACAATGGATCCATATAGAAAATATAAGAAACCATACTTTATTATTACCAAACCCTTAAGGTAGGGCAACACCATACAATGGATCCTGTTATGGAAGGGATCCTCTCCTGTTCACTTGCCTCTTCGAGGGGGCATCCTCCTATTGAGCTACCGCTCGAAATACAATACTTCTCTTCATATCTCATTACATTGCTTGAGCCCCTTTATTAGTGCTACCATCACCTAAGAACATTCTAGAGGAGGAATCTTCTAGAGGTAGAACCTTCTAAGAAGTCCTCTTACATTTATTATATCTAATTACCCATTTATTATATCTAATTACCATAGTGGGCCTTATTTAATACTATAGTGGACCTAGTCCACCTTACATTGAATGACCTCCACTATTATAACTATGGGCCCTCTGGGCCCCTCTACTACCTCTCTATCTACCTTACATTCCATCCCCCTTATGAAAGCGTTGTCCTCAATGCTTGATGTACAACCATATACCAGGGTCCCATGGATAATTGTGGACCATAATGCTGAAGAAGACTGAAGAACCAAGGTCCCATGTAGAAAGGAAATCCACCATGCTGAAGTAGTCCAAACACCATTGTAAGCCTGGGTCCCATGTCCAAGTGCTCATGTGAACTCCCCGTGGAAGATTTTGGAATCCAATAAGCAACTCCAAATGATGCTCCAAAGACTGACACCAATCATGTGGATCCAAATAAGAAGATCCATCCACATAGTGGAAAAGGGTCATCGCAGAATCTGGAAGGAATAATACCACTGTAGAATATGCAGACTGAACACTGGTAACTAGCTCCTGATGTGGGACATTGATTTTCTCTACAGAAGGTGGAGTAGAGTCATCAAATAAAATATGGAAGTGGTTGTCATTCCAGAAATGACAACTATCCATATACCAATCATCACAATCGGCCTCAAAATCATACCAAACATATATTTCTTGATTATATTCATCCCTAAGGCCCTCCATAATAAATCTCTCCTACATGTTATTTAATGAATCTTTAATACTACAAAAACTATCATTGAGGCCATCTGTGAGGCTATCTATGAGGCTATTTGTGAGGCCATGTACAAATGCATCCAATCTGTCATCCAATGTGTGAAACAATTGAGCTTTGAATGATTCAAGAATTTATTTCAGGTTTTGAGAAGAAATATCCATCTGAGCACCCTATGAACTCTTCAGTCCCTCAACCGTCATGAAAAAAAACAAAAAATAGACCCAATAAGTTATGGTATAAAATCGTGGCTTTTTCTGGAAAAACCCTAAAAAACTGTTGAAGTTAAAATGCTCATAACTTCACTTCTCGGACTCCGTTTTGGCTGATTGTTTTTTTGAAATTAGGTGAAATTGTGAGAGGAACTCAGATATGTAACTTATTTGGGTAAATTCAGCCTCTAGATGCTACAGAAATAAAAAAAATTCTCCCCACCGTCCACGGAAAAAATCTTGAAAATTTGCAGATTTTAAAACTTCAATATCTTGACTTCCCAGACTTCGTTTCAGACAATTTTTTTTTTTAACTTGGGTGTTTTTCTAAGAGGAAATCATATATACAACCATTTTCTGCAAATTTTGCACAGAAATATACTAAAAACTTTGAGAATTTCTCGTCCCTCTTTTTTCTTCTCCGAAAAAAATAAATCTACAAAAATAAAAAAATATTTGCTCACAATGTCTGCCCAAGGAAAGTGCTCTATTACCACTTTTTAAGAACCTGAATAGATATACCAATATAATAACCATAAATACTGAATACAGAATAGATCCATATATCAAATATAAGAAACCACACTATATTATTACCAAACCCTTAAGGTAGGGCAACACCAAACAATGGATCCTGTTATGGAAGGGATCCTCTCCTATTCACTTGCCTCTTCGAGGGGGCATCCTCCTATTGAGCTACCGCTCCAAATAAAATACTTCTCTTCATATCTCATTACATTGCTTGAACCTCTTTATATAGTGATACCATCACCTAAGAACATTCTAGAGGATGAATCTTATAGAGGTAGAACCTTCTAAGAAGTCCTCTTACATTTATTATATCTAATTACCCATTTATTATATCTAACTATCATAGTGGGCCTCATTTAATACTATAGTGGACCTAGTCCACCTTACATTGAATGACCTCCACTATTATCACTATGAGCCCTCTGGGCCTCTCTACTACCTCTCTAGCTACCTTACAATTTCCTTCTGGTTCTCTTTTCCTTCAGCTTCATATGATCTGTAAGGATATAGATATGCTATCTTGAATATGGGTGATATTCCCACATCATCTCACAATTCTATCTCATAAGCATTTGCCTCAAATTTCCTCAAAAGTTTTCACGACCCTATATTTTTCATCTTCAGTTTATTATGCGTTCCCCTTGGGAACCTTTCTTTCCTCAAGTTCGCTAAGACTAAATATCCCACTTTAAACTGAAGTTCTCTTTTGTGTTGATCTTCTCTTCTCTTATATTCCTGGTTAGAATACTACAACTGCTCTTTAATCTTACTATGGAGCTCCTGCATCTCTGCTGCAAAATCTTCTGCTCTAGCGCTTCTGAACTCACTTTGTTCTAAGTCTCTCAACTCATACACTCCTCTTGGCATCATTCCATATATTATTTGGAATGGTGTCTGTCCTGTGCTTCTATTAGGTGAGTCATTATATGTAAATTCCACTTGCGGCAAAACTTGATCCCACTGACTATGATGTTCAACCACTAAACTCCTCAATAAGTCTCCTAGACTTCGATTTACTACCTCAGTTTGTCCATACGTCTGAGGGTGATATGTTGAGCTAAAATATAAATTTGTCCCCATCTTCTTCTACAATGTTTTCGAGAAATGACCAACAAATTTGGTATCTCTGTCTGAAACAATACTCTTGGGTAAACCATGAAGTCGAACAACTTCTTTGAAAAACATGTTTGCAATGTGTGTTGCATCACCGGTTTTCTGACATGGAATTAAATGTGCCATTTTTTAGAATCAGTCAACTAACACGAATATGGAATCATAACCTCTCTATGTATTCAGTATTCCTAACACAAAATCCATGCTTATTGCGTCCCATGGCCTCTCTAGTACTGGCAATGGTTGATACAACCTGGTATTTTGTCTTTTCCCCTTTGCATGTTGGCAAATTCTACATTTGTTAAAAAACTTCTTGACATCTGTCCTTATCCCTATCCAATAAAATAAATTGTTCAGCTACGCAAATGTTTTATCATGACCGAAATTTCCATCCAATTCCCCATTATGTTTTTCCTTTAGAAGGTTTTCTCTCATCAAACTTTTCGAGATACACAACTGATTTCCTTTGATTATTAATCCATCCTGAATTAAATATTAAATCCATTGGCTTCTATCTCTCATAATAGGATTCTCACATGCTTCATAAGCATTGTTCAAATCTGAATCATCCCTGTACATTTCCTTAAGGCCATCAAAACCTATGGTCTTCACATGAAACTCCTGCAGAATCAAACATTTCCTGCTCAACGCATCAACAACCTTGTTGGTAGTTCCAGAAATGTGCTTTATAACAAAAGTGTAGTTCTGCATATCTTCAACCCATTTTGCATGTTTCTAGTTCAATTTCTCCTGTTTGGTTATGAATTGTAAAGCATGATTGTCACTATAAAAAATAAGCTCTTTCGGAACCAAGTAGTGCCTCCATTTCTTCAAAGCTTGTATGAATGCATAAAAATCTTTATCATGCGTGGAATAATTCCTTTTGGCATCATTCAACTTCTCACTAAAGTATGCAATCAGTCTATTTTCTTTACTTAAGACTGCTCCAATCGCAAACCCACTTGCGTCACATCTCACTTGAAATGTTTTACTGAAATTTGGTAGAACTAGAACTGGTTGTTCAGATATCTTTTCCTTTAACAAATTGAAACTTTTCTCTACTTCCTCTGTCCAATGAAAAGATTTATGTCTTTTCTTTACTGTCTCCATCATTGGTGCATAAATTCCACTAACATTTCTGATGAATTTCCTGTAAAAACTGGTTAATCCATGGAATATTCTGACTTCAAAGATATTCCTTGGCGATGGCCATTCTTTGATCACTTTTACCTTCTCATGATCCATATTCGACTCATTCTAAGAGATAAAAAAACCCAAATAAATGAGTTATGTCTTCATGAAAGATATGTCTTCATGAAAGATGACTTCTTCAGATTTATCAGCAACTTCTCTTGCTACAACCTCCTCATCACTAAAGCTAAATGTTTCAAATGTTCTTCCTCAGTCTTACTAAAGATCAATATATCATCAAGATACACAATTACAAATTTTCCAATGAAATCTTTCAAGACTTCATTCATCAATCTCATGAAAGTACTTGGTGCATTCGTCAAACCAACCGACATGACAAACCATTCATACAGTCCTTCATTCGTCTTGAATGTTGTCTTCCATTCATTACCTTCCCTCATTCTAATCTAATTATATCTACCTTTCAAATAAATTTTTGAAAACAAATTTGCTCCACTTAACCAATCCATCAAGTCATCCATCTTGGGTAAAGAAAATCTATACCTGACAGTGATTTTGTTTATAGCTCTCATTTCGGTACACATTCTCCATCCACCATCCTTCTTTGGACTTAACATTGTTGGTACAATGCATGGACTCAAGATTTATCTAATCAACCCTTTGTCCATCAAATCTTGGACTTGCTTCTTGACCTCTTCATTATCCTGTGACGTCAATCTGTACATTTCTTTGTTTGGTAAATTCACTCCTGGTATAAGGTCAATGTGATGGCTTATACTTTTGATGGGTGGCAATGAACAAGGTAAATCATCGACCACTATATCAGTGAAATTTTCCAGTAGTTCTTGAATTTCCTCAGGTAGATCATCTATTGAGGTGTTGGTAAAGATGAATCTAGGTTTCCCTACCACAACAAACTGCATTTATTCATCTTTCTTGACTTCATCTAGAAGTTTCTTCCCACTCATGAGAAGTATAGTATTGATTGTTTCTTCTTTCACCTTCTTGTATTCAATTGGAAACAACATATGCATTCTACCATTATTTTCCAAGGTGTATGTGTTCTTTCTCCCATCATGAAAAACATTTCTTTCATATTGCCACAATATCCCCAACAAAAGATGACAGAAATCCATGGGAATAACATCACATAAAATCTCATCTCTATAACCCCCTATCTTGAATTCAACTCAACACTGTTTAGTGACTATTACTTGATGTCCCTTCTGTAGCCACGAAACTTTGTATGGGCTTGGATGTGCAACTGTCTCCAATTCCATCTTCTCCACCATTTCTATGGATACTAGGTTATCTATACTTCCACTGTCCACTATTACCTTGCATACCCTATCCTTGGTCTTGTAAGCAGTTCTGAATAAATTTTTCCTCTAGAATGGATTCTCTATCTCTTTCTTTGTCTTTAAGAGAATTTTATTCATCATTAAGGATCTTCCACCTTCTTCATCTTCTTCCTCGAAATTTTGCCTCTGTGCTTCTGAAATGTGAGATTCTCCTCCTCCATCTCTTTTTCTATCAGGACATTCAAAATATTTGTGTCCAATCTTTCCACAGACAAAATAATTTATTTCACCTCCTCTGCCTCTTCCTCTTCCTTTTGCTCGAGGAAAATTGTTTCTATCGGTATACTTCTTTCCCTGTGAGCTTCCTCTCCTTTCTGGGTAAGTATGAGGTTTATTTTCTTCATCTCTGGGCTTCTGTACTCTGTCTCGGGAAACAACTTTGCCTCTGCTCTGACTTCTACCTCTGCCCCTTTAACCTTGCATTTAGGACAATTTCTCTTCTGCCTTTAGAGAAATATGATAAGCATATTCTACATTCCTGATTGTCACCATTCTCATCTCATTCTGAATGTCATATCTCAGGCCATTCATGTATATAGTGACTTTCTCATCATCACTCTCGTGATGACCTTCTCTGATGTTAAGTTGATAAAATTCCTCAGTGTATTCCTTCACTGTCATCCCTTTCTATATCAAATTATGCATTCTTCGAAATATAATGATTTGGTAATATCTGGGTATAAATTTGGCTTTCATCTTGACAACCATCCTATCCCAACTTTTAATTCTTTGCTTGCCTTTGCAACGCCTGTCAGCCTGTAGTTCATCCCACCACAGTGCTGCATGTCCTTTCAGTCTAGTGACAACATGATTTACTTTCTTATCTTCCTTGACATCCTCATAGTCGAAGTATTTATCAAGAGCTTTAAACCAATCTAGCGTCTCTTCAATGTCTAAATTTCATTCATACATCGGGATGTCCATTTTTTCTCGGGCACCTATTCTTGCAACAAATCTAAATAAACGTTCTTCTACAGCATATTCGACTACAACTTCTTCTTCAACTCCAGCCTCATTTTTTCTTCCAGCTTCACTGACATCTCCTATATCCATAGCTCGTCTCTGTGTTTTCTCCATGGCATCTAATCGAGCACAAATTTATCTCATTTCCCTTTCCACATATGGATCGGGCATATCTCTCTCCCGATGTCTCCTTGGTGGCATTGTTTTAATCACAACTGTCCTTTGTCTACCTTCTTCAGAAAACAAAGTTGTTGGCTAGGCTCTGATACCACCTAACACAACACCCCCACCTCAACAGAGATCTCTTGACCTCCTGGGCCTTGGATATTCAATTTACCTTGAGGCGAAATAGCTCCTTTAGTTCCCGTTGGAACCTTCAACACATATATCCACAGATCCTTCTTTGAATTTATGCCTGTTCAAACAAGCACAAGGCGCAAACCTCCATTCCACGTGACCACTAGCATGACTACAACCTCAAATTGAAAGGTGCATCGTGTTTTGTGATATCAGGGATTTGTGCTACGAGTGACCCCGACTCCTCCAAGTCCTGAAGTCCCAAAATGGGCTAACGGTCCTTAGCTTCTCCCTTATATCTTCTCTAATGTGACCCTCATTGCGACTTGGGGCCTAACCTTCCTGTGCATCGGGAACTCACGCATCAGGAAGCTTTGATATGACTTACCTTCCTTCACTGATACCCACAGTCACGATATTACTCTGCTTTAGATCGACAGTCCAGACCGTTTCGGGATTTGGCATATCGCGACTTCTGGGTAGTTGTTCCTTCACACCCCTGACTCCAGAAATGATGAAACTCAAAGCTCTAGATCAATGGGTATCGTTAATCTCAATCTGATGACTATTCTTCCTCCTGAACTTGTGAGTGATGAAATATTATCATCCTTATCCTGTCCACTGATCTATCAGATCCAAGGGTTCATGAAATTTCGGTGTTTCTCCCTCCGAGAATTCAATCGTCTATTCAAACTTTCAATGAATTCAAGCCAAAGAAATTGGCATCGAATCTTCTAGGTTCAACCTCTGCGAGGTGACTTCAACCTTGCCTTTCCTTCGAATTATTCGAAGTCTATATCCTTCTTGAGCTTATACTTCACTGTAAACTCAAGGAATTCAAAGAGATTCTTGCACGCACTTCTTGCAACATTCACAGTAACCTCTGGTTATTTGTCAACTCAAAATCTGCACACTCCTTGCGATAGAAGTTCTTCAACCACTCACTTGGGTTGGAAAATATAAGACTCCTCAGCTTGTGCACACCTTGCACAACACTGTATTCTACTTGCACTATATGGGTATAAGAACAATGATATCTCTTCCGAGCTTCCTTCTGAGGTAAAAATCAGACTCTTGTCAACACACTCTTTGCGGACCTTCACTGCACTCCTTGCAGGAATTCTCAAGAAGAAAAACAATTGAATCTTATACTCTCCCTCTCACGGACTTCATAGATTCAACATGAAACCACGAGCATACATAACATTGAAACAAATGTGTAACAGAGAACATGAACATACTGTAAACATACCATTTAGTAGATGCAAACCATAATCATGACAACACCATGAAATTAAGTCAAAGTATTCTTATATTAACTCAAGTGCTCCTGTACATGGATTCAATAGAAACAACTATCTGTTCATACAACTTCTACAACTTTGTTCTTCTCTATTCTCCTAAGCTCTCTTTCTCTACAGCTTATAATTACAATGAGAATAACAATACAATACAATACATGCAAGGGAGCTTTATAGATTTTTCCCTCCTACAACCTCAAACCATCTAATTGAATTAAAAGCTACAACTAATGATAAAATAACTAACCCTAAATTAATAATAAACTATTATAACCTTTAATAAACAAAAATTTAATAAACCCTAGAAATATCTTAGCAAATAGTTAAATTTATTAAATAATTCTACTTTAATCCTAGCCGACACTGAAAACTTTCCCACTCTTCCAGTATTTATACCAGCTCTTCCCTTTTTCTTAACCCAGGCTCATTGTCCTGAAGATGGATCCTGATCTGGATCCAAAACGTCGACAGTCTATTGACAACACTGTGGCTTTTCCGATCAAAACCGAAAATCCCAACCACAACAATCTCACTTATTACTTTACATTGATTACAATAAATGTCTACAACTAGCAGATGAGAGAAAATGGTCAAGATCTGCATTACAATCTCCAGCCATTTAAGAACAATTACTTCTCCAACTATTACATTAATGTTTCATCCTTTTGAAATTCAAAATGTCTTCAAAATGTGCGTTGGTGCATATCCAGTTGTCCTCCACTTACGCTTGCCCTACTGGCAATGCTTCTGCATCACTTTCCCAACCAGTCTTTTGTACTAAGATTAGGGTTCTTGTTCTGGGCTTCTGCGAAGTCCTTCCCCTATTATTCTATCCACTTCTGAGTCTTTATCTTCGATGAAAATCACATTGACATTCCCTTAAGAAGATCCTGGTTCTAACAACAAAACCATTTGTTGGAATAGGGCAGACCCAGGGTTCAATGATTCAACAACGCACCAACAAGCCCTAACTACTGGCCCTTTCGGTATCACCTGCGAGCATATGTAGTCTCACCCAAAGTAGCAATAGGGGGTTGCATGACATAGGTGTCTACAACTAGAGGAAATGAAAAGTGGATCCAATAACATAGCAACACAACATCTATATAACATTCACCAACTCATTCCTACTTCGCACAGTCATATTTCATATCTAACACAATAATGTATCTACAGTATAACAGAGGAAAATAACACAGCATCAATCACACATTACAACAAGATATACATGGTTCACCCTCTCCCTAGGGCTACGTCCACAAAACT
>ML835215.1:31131-43476 GCA_009831015.1 Picea engelmannii | reverse complement strand
TATAAAAAAGGGAAGCAAAATGTTGTGGCAGATGCACTCTCAAGAAAGGATGAAGATGTTGAGGCCTTTCTCTGTGCAATCTCAATCATTCAACCCGATTGGATAATAGAAGCGAGGGATGAATGGAAGAATGACAAAAATGTGTGGACTCTCATTCAAGGTTGCAAAAGGATTCCAGTGCATCAGATACATTTACATGGAAAAATGATTCACTATGGTACAAAGATCACTTATATTTATGTAAGAACTCCCAACTCAACCAAAAATTACTATTGGAATTGCACACCTCTCCGGTAGGAGGGCACTTGTAATTTTTTAAAACCTACCATAGGGTCAAGAAGGAATTTTTTTGGGATGGACTTAAAATTGATGTTCAAAGGTTTGTAGTAGAATGTTTGGTTTGCCAACAAAATAAGGTGGAAACAATTAAGACCCCAGGTCTTTTACAACCATTAGCCATCCCAAGTCAGCGCTGGGAGGAGGTTTCCATGGATTTCATCACATGGTTATCGAAGTCTAAAGGAAATAGTGTCATCATGGTGATTGTTGATAGACTAACCAAGTACACACACTTTTGTGCAGTCTCTCATCCCTTCAAAGCCAGTACAGGTGCCATCGCACTCATGGAGACAGTTCAAAAACTACATGGAATCCTAAAGATTATTGTAAGTGACAGAGATCCTATCTTCGCTGGACATTTTTGGACATAATTATTTTCTTGTTTGGGTACTCAATTGGCTCATAGCTCATCCTATCATCCTCAATCTGATGGACAAACCGAGATAGTGAACAAATTTCTGGAAGGCTACCTTCGTTGTTTTGTATCTGATAAACAAACACAATGGTTCAAATGGTTACCCTTGGCAGAACACTTCCTTTGGTGGTATAACACTTCCTTTCATACTGCAACAAAAATGACACCATTTATGGCACTCTATGGATACCACCCTCCTTCCATCACTTCTTCTCTAAAATAAAAATCTAAGGTTCAAGCAGTGGGAGATCACATCGAGCATCAACAACAAGTTCTCCAAATCTTAAAGGACAACTTGACCATGGCACAAAATCACATGAAACAACAAGCAGATCAACATCGTAGTGAAAGAAGTTTTGAAGTAGGGGATTGGATGTTTTTAAGACTACAACCATACAAACATATGTCCCTCAAGCAAGCCAAGAATGATAATAAATTATCACCAAAGTACTATGGACCTTATAAGGTGTTGCAAAATATTGGTACTATGGCATACGAATTGGAGTTTCGTGCATCCTCACGAGTACACCCAGTTTTCCATGTTTCATGCTTAAAGACAGTTATAGGTGACAAAATCCCAGTTCAAACTATACTACCAGAACTTGACGAGGAAGGAAAAATCATATTGGAGCCTAAAGCCATCACTAACACAAGAATTCGCCAGCTAAGGAATAGATCCATTTTAGAGTATCTCATTAAGTGGAGGAAACTACATGCTGAAGATTCCACTTGGTAAGATGAGTCTTTTATACAGAAGCATCCATAATTACTCAAGTGTTGGGGACAACACTTGTCTGAAGGGGAGGGGCATGTTAAGACCTAAATAGTGGCACATTACCCCTTAATTAGGGAATATTACATTAGTAATGTTAGTTTATTTATGTCGGCTTGGGTCCATTAGTTGTAATAGTACCTCTTAGTCTACTATATACCAAGGAGACATTTTCATTTTGAATCATCTTGTATTGGGAAATTTATGTGGTGTATAAGGAGGTTTCCCCCTCGAAGAGGCTTATTATCTGAAATTCTATCTTTTTCAAGGCATTGAGTACTTATTCTGAGGTTTTTCTATGATATCTTGATATTTGGTTCTTAATAGTAGTGTCTCACTTATGGGTGCCTTTGTAGAGGGTGTGTTGCACCTTCGTTTTCAATGCATCCTTTTTCTAAGCCCATTCATTGCCATTAACTAATATATAGTCCAAAACCTTGGGTGCTCCCTATTGGTGAATCGATTAGCTTGGGGGGAAGTATGACAAGGCCACTTGAAGCTATAGGTACACAGATTTCCATATGCAAGGAAATAAAGGGACACTGCATGAGTGTACACACCTCAACAAGTGGGGACATCTATATAATGCTATTTTGCTTTTGCAAGTATTTGATTTTTAGGATAATATTTGCATTGCTCTCAAGACCTCTTTGGGCGAGCATCTGGAAGGTTCATAATTAGGATTTTATATTTTTCCAGCCACAAGCCTCTGGGAATTTATCCCCTTCTTCCCATGAAGTGAGGGACAAGCCCTTCTTAGGTCGGTATACCCAAAAAACCCAAAAGGTGAGGAGATGAGGGGATGAAGTATGGAAAGTGGCAAGTATGGTTGGGAATGGCACGGTGAATTCTCCAAAGGACCTTCTAGTAGAATACATATCCCTAAGGGTGACCCACTTACTAGGGCACAATGTCAACCACCAAGGTGAAACAGGGTAAAGAGCATAATGTCCAAGCAAATGTCACATAATCAAAAGCAGTAATAGATGTAACAAACTCACATGCCTCAAATATTGAAATGACACTCACCATAATACCTGACTTGTACCTCATGTAGCAGGAACCAATGTCTTCTGGAGGCTAGTTGATGTGGTGGATGCTGTCATGATCAACCTGGAGTTGTGGTGGTGAGATGGGTCTCCATTTATTAAAGAGGACACTGCTGGTCATTCTGTCTCTCAATACTCCATGTCTGCAACTTGAGGGCCTCGAGACATCATCTCCTTAGTTATCCCACAAAATGGGGATACAATATGGCTCATACTTGGGGACATGTGTGTTATAAAATTAGGCATGCTCATTTAAGCATAGACAATATAGCAATATTGTCAGCCAACCATAGGCAAGAATGCCACCCCCGAGCACCTTGACCTTGATAGAGAGAAGAATTACAGTAGAAAATCAATATCCAACCAAGGCTAATGTAGAAAGAAAAGATAACTAATACTGATTAGAAAGTCCAACCTAGAAAGACGTAAATTATAGGTTGCAGTAACTGCAGCTGCAACTTATCTCCAGACTTGCGCACTACTAAATTTCTGCAGTGTGCACTATTGAATTTCTGCAGTTGCGAGTTGTGTGTGCCAAATGAGATCTAGCGCCCTATTTTATACTGATCTCTTTAAGATGTCTGGGCCGACTTCTCTTTTTGGAGGCTAAAGACTCAATATAAAATATTCTCTTTAGCCGACTTCTCTTCTAGGGTTATGTCCAAGTCTTTTAGGGTTCTTCTTGCTTCCTGGAATATTCTAATCTCATCAAAGGTCACTAGTGGAGGTTAATACCTCCCACAACTACCATAATATCAACACTCCCTCCTATATAGGGAGGTATAAAAGGCAATGGTCTTGAGAAAAAAAATACCATTTAACCAATAGCATCATCATAGCCACACAGGCTATCTCATGATCTAATCATGAGCACTGTCATCATTATCCAACTGGATAATCTCCATGATAATAAATGTAATGTCATTTGATAGAAAACAACTGTGTCTATCCATATTAGTACATAACCACTATCTAGTTGTACACAACCATACCAAGTAACACACGACTACTAACCACTGACACATAGTCACAATCAGTGGAACGCATCCACCACAATAGTATACAACTACTATCCAGAGCCATACAATCTCTACAACGATCATATCATCTGATATTAACTTGCATAAACGATATCATGATACAATTTGAGTTATATGAGCCATTCTTCCACTCACATCTGTGAGATATGGAAGAGCATATGCCCTCATACAATAAAAACATTAACCATGGGTTATCTGGACTATTCTTCCCAAGCATGGAGGAATAACTATTCCTGATTTTTGAGCCTGGACCATTCACCTAACTGGGTCATTCCTCCGACACTAAACATAGTGCAGCCTGGATAGAATGAGTCTGCCCTAGGGAATGCATGTCCATGATTGTTGAACATGGTCCATTCACCTAACTGGGCCATTCCTGAGGCACTAAACATAGTGCAACCTGGAGATAATGAGTCTGCCCTAGGGAATGACTACCTGGACCATTTTCTAAGGAAATGACTATCCTGCACCAACCTCCAAAATGGATCATTCTTTGAAACTGCTCACAACTATGAACTTCAAAAGAATGACTGCCCGATGAGGCAGACCATTCTACTTGACCACTACTGAGAGTGAATTCCAAGAAGAATGACTGTCCTAGACCATTCCCCCACACTAGACACAAGGGAAATCGTTGTCTATGGTACATCAACAATCTATCAGACCATTTTCATTACGAAAATGACTGTCTGATCTAGACCATTTTATGAACTAGAAAATTCCTATCCGACAGAGAATCTCAAACCACTTTCTGAACTGGAAAGGAACTGCCCATCCTGGATCATTTTCCAAACTGGAAAATGACTATCCATCAAATCAATGATATATATATCAACGCTCCCTTCCAACTTGGGAAGCCATCTCTTCCCTTTCATCTAAGGGAGTTATCTTCACGAGCCCCAACTTGTCTCATAACTATGCAAACTTTATCCTGGACAGAGGCTTTGTCAAAATATCTACTATCTTCTCATCTGTGGAGATATACTGGAGTTTCACTTCTCCTTCCTAGACTTTATCACGAATAAAGTATTATTTTATCTCAATGTGTTTCGACCGATCATGAAACACTGGGTGTTTAGATAGCCTTATACAACTCTGATTGTCACAATATATTATGGTCGAATTTGATACCTGATCAAATAATCCAGAAACCAGCTTCCTCATCCATACTTCTTTTGTACATGCCTCACATGCTGCAATATATTCTTCTTTTGCTGTGCTGAGTGTGACAAAATTATGTTTCCTGCTGCCCCAAGATATCATAGCATAGCCCAAGATGAAACACATCCCTGAAGTACTCCTTCTTTCTTTTGCACTCCTTGCCTAATCTGAATCTGTGAATCCATGAAGCTGTATATCACTGGATGAGGTATATCTTAAACCATAGTTTAGTGTCCCATGAATATATCTTAGAACATACTTTGCAACTATCCAATTCTCATGTATGGGTTCCACCTGGAACTGGCTTAGGGTGTTTACAACAAAGAAAATATTTGGTCGAGTATTCACTAAATACATTAATGACTGAATCAATTTTTGATATAGGGACGGGTCTACTGGATCAGAGTCTGAGTCTCTTACTTTTCTTATATCTGTGGTCATATGATTTTCCATGTATTTTCAATCCATCATTCCAAACTTCTGAAGAATCTTCACTGCATACTTTCCTTGTCCAAGGAAAACTTCACCATGCTTCTGCCATTCTTATAGTCCCAAGTAATAATGCATGAGACCGAGGTCTTTAATATCGAACTCAGAAGCTAGTTCCTTCTTACACTGGGCGATGAGAGACTCTTAACCTGTCAAGAATAAATCGTCGACATATAGCAGTAGAAACACAGGTGCATTGTTCACGACTTTGTAGTAGAGATTTGGATCTACATGACTCTTGGAGAAACCGAGTCTTAGTAAGTAGTTGTCTATTCTGGCATACCAATCTCTTTTAGCTTGCTTGAGTCCATACTGGGATTTCTTTAATCTGCAAACATGAGTTTCTTTGGAATGTACTTCAAATCCTTGAGGTTTGTTCAATGTATACCTCTTCTTCGATTTCTCCATTGAGAAAAATTGTCTTTACATCCATTTGA
This sequence comes from Picea engelmannii, assembly GCA_009831015.1. Taxonomy (NCBI): domain Eukaryota; kingdom Viridiplantae; phylum Streptophyta; class Pinopsida; order Pinales; family Pinaceae; genus Picea; species Picea engelmannii. The sequence continues at coordinate 37,774 of ML835215.1, read as the reverse complement.
TGTAAACTCCATCCCATGGAAGAAACAAGAGACATAATGGCTCTAATAGAAGTATATCTGGAAACATGAGAAAAAGTCTCTTCATAATATTCTCCCACCTTCTGGGAGAACCCTCTAGCTACGGACCTTGCTTTGTATTTTTCCACACTTTCGTTTGCTGCATGTTTGATCTTATAGACCCATTTTGAAGTTACTACTGATTTTTCTTTGGGTCTAGGCATAATTTACTATACGTCATTTTTCATGATGGACTGGTGTTCTTCTGTCATGGATTCTTTCCATTGTTTCTTCTGAGCCGCCTCTTCAAATGTGGCGGGTTCTTCATTTATAAGCTTTGTCATACAGGCTGCATAGCTGGAGAATATTTTGGGATTTTTGCTTTCTCTGAAGGTGCCACTTGGGACTTTGAGTCTTTTTTCTTCTTGTAGAGTAGCTTCAAGCCATGATGGACGTTTCCTGGTTTTGGGTACAATGACTGATTCAATAGGTTCACATGGTTGCATCAGATGATCAAGTTGTTTTGTTTCTTCATTCCGACTTTCTGGAAGAGATGTGCTTTCTTCTTTAGGCTCTTCATGCTCTTCTTCTTCTATAGTTTATTCTATGGATTTCTTGAAATCCATATTTTCATTGAAGGTTACGTCTCTGATGGCTTCAACCTTATGTTATTCTAGGATATAGATTTTGTAGACTTTGGATGATTCATTGTATCCCATAAATATGCCCTTCTTTCCTGAGGGTTCTAGTTTCTTCCTTTTATCCTTCGGGATGTGAATGTAAACAGGGCATCCAAATATTCTTAAGTGTTCCAAATTAGGTTTCTTTTCTGAGAAGGCTTCTTCTAGAGTCATATCCTTCAATATGTGGTGGGGACTTCTATTCTGAACATATATTGTTTTCATGGCTCCTTCTCCCCACAAATACATAGATAAACCTTGATTGTTCATTAGTGCCTTCACAATTTCTTTAATAGATCTATTCTTCCTTTCTACGACACCATTTTGTTGAGGATTATGAGGAAAATTTATCTCCCTCCTAACCCCTACCGATTTGCAAAAGGAAAAAAATTCCTTGGATGTGTATTCTCCTCCATTATCTGTTCTCAAGGTCTTGATTTTCTTGTTTGTGAGGTTCTCTATTTCTGTTTTGAATTCTTGAAACTTGATGAAAACTTCGTCCTTTGTCTTCAAGAGATATAACCAAGTATTTCTTGAGTAATCATCTATGAAGATTACATAATAAAGAGAACCTTCTAGAGATTTGATTGGCATCATACCACAAACATCTGAGTGTATTAGATCTAGGATTTCCTTAGATCTATTATTGCTTCTTGAGAATGATTTCTTAACATTTTTTCCAAGAGCACATCCTTTGCAAATTCCTTCATGTGTAGATTGTAGTTCCGGTATTCCTTCAACCATATTTTTGAGGAAAGGTAATGCTTGATAATTAATATGAGCATACCTTCTATGCCAAAGTTTATTGGGATTGACTTCATCATGTACAAGAGCTTCATCATTTCGTTCTAGTAGTCTGTATAGTCTTCCTTCACGGGTTCCAATAACTCTAGAATTCTCTATGTTGGAGTCTCTAGACCAAGACAATACTTTTCCATCTACAAAGTCTATTATGTTTCCTTTGTCTTCTAGGAAAGATATGGATACAATATTCTTTTCTAAACCATGTAGATATAAGACATTGCTCAAATGAACATTGTTACCTGTTTTCAATTTGATGGAGGCTTGACCAATTCCTTCGATTGTATAGGTGTTCTTATCTCCAAGTTCTATCTTGTAGGATGTCTTCTTTTCATTCAAATTAGAGAGCCTGACCTGGTCTCCTGTCATATGCCTGGAAGATCCACTATCAATTATCCACATGTCATATTCAAGAGTTCATGTGAGATTTGAATAGTGTAGATGATCTGTCTTTTCATTCATGATTTCTGTTGAATGATAACTGGTCAAACTTTGACTTTGACCCAAAATATCAACCTTGATGTTTTTTCCTTCTGAGAGTGCTAAGAGGTGCATTGGACTAAGGCACACTAGAATATCTTCTCCTTGAGTAAGGTGATCCATTACAAGGTGTTGGGTAATATTTTTAGGGTTTTGCAATTGTACCTGCTAGTAACCCTAGTGACAATGCTTCAATAACTACACCTGCTAGAAACCCTAGCGGAAGTTCTTCAACGAGATTGATAACCTTATGGCTTAGTTTCCTTCCAGTGGTTAGACTAAATGAAGGAGGTATGGGCCCATAACTTGTTAGAAAATTAGGTGTGCTCGTTTAACCATAGACAATATAACAATATTGTTATCCAACCATAGACACAAATTGTTAATATTATGGTAGCTGTAGGAGGTATTTACCTCCACGTGTAAACCTGACGAGAATATACTATTCTGGGAAGCAAGAAGAAACCCTAATGAGTTAGCTAATAACCCTAGAATACAAGTTGCCTCAAGAGGATAATTGATATTAGGTTATTAGCCTACAAGAGAAGAAGTCGACCAAAAGAAATATTATATACTAAGTAAATAGATACCCAGAATGAGAAGTCGACCTAGGTAGTTAGCCATAATTAGTATAAATATAGGAGGCTAGTATTCATTCTGACAGGCATTCTCAGAATTGCAGAGCATCACTTGTGCGCACTGCAGTTTCCCAGTTTGTGCGCAAGTTTGGAGGAGAGCTGCTGTTGCAACTGCTACAACTAGCAGATTACGTTTTGGCTTGGACTATCTCTTGGTTATGGTTTGGACTATGTGATCAGCTCTTGCTTGGTGTGCTCTCCTTGGGGAAAGGTGTGCTACCCTTTGTTTGGCTATCTAGCCTAGGGTTTTCTTTTGGAGTGATTCTCTGTCAAGGTTAAGGTGCTCAGAGGGTGGCTTCGGCCTATGGTTGGGTGACAATAGTGATATTGTCGATGGTAAAATGAGCACATCCATTATATTCTAACATTTTATGGGCCCACACCTCCTTCATTCAGTCTAACTACTGGAAGGAAGCATAGCCATTAGGATACTAAGCTTGCTAAAGAACTGTTGCTAGGGTTACTAGCAGGAGCAGCTTCCAAGACACTGCCATTAGGGTTACTAGGAGGTGCAGTTGCAAAAGACCTAATCCTCTCGTTGAGGTACCTCAAGCAAAGGGATTGACCTAATTTCTATATAGACCAGTGTGCCTTAGCCTAGTGCATCTCCTCGTACTCTCAGCAAGCCAAGATGCCAAGTTTGAGTTTTTGGTCAAATCTAGGGTTGACCAAGTCAAAGAAGCCATGACCTACTCCATGAAGTCAAAAAACAAGTTAGATGGAGCTTCTAACTTTAGAGCGTGGAAAACAAGGATTGACCTCATCCTTGCTAAGAATAAAGTGTTGGATATCGTGAAAGGAAAGATCGTGAAACCAGAGTTTGAAGAAGGAAAAGAGAAAGAACCATAGAACGTTGGAGTTATGGAAAAGTTCAAAGACATTGACATCAATGCCATGAGTATCATAGTGGAATCTATAAAATACCACTTGATACCCTACATCTCCCATCTTGACTCATCAAAGAAGATGTACGATTCCCTAACATACCTCTTCTCAGTTAGAAACATTGGACAAGTAATGAGTCTGAAGAATGATCTCCGTGACATGAAGATGAATGATGATGACATCATAACATCATACTTTGTGAGGATATCTCAGTTAAGAGATCAAATACAAGCTATTGAAGAGATCATTTCAAAAAAGGAATTGGTAAACATAGTACTCAATGGTCTTCCCAAGACATGGGATGCATTTGCCGCAAGCATGAACACAAGGAAGGAGTATCCTACATTTGAAGAAATTTGGACTTGTTGTGCGCAAGAAGAATCAAGGATTAGTGCAAAATAAAAACCCCAAAATAAATGCGATGATCAAGCCTTCATAGAAAGATTCAAGAATTTCAGGAACAAGAGGAAGTTCAGCTCAAGGAAGAAGCCAAATCAAGAGAAAGATATGTTAGAAATACAATGCTTCAACTGTCGAAAATATGGTCACTACAAGAATCATTGTCCCAAGCTAAAGAAAAGGAAGGAGGCACACGAAGCATCGGTTGCCAAAGAAAAGGAACCTTCAAAGAAGACTAAGCATGATGAAACAAACAAAATTCTTCCTCTAAAGACAAGGTAACAATACTCTTCTTAGTTCTTGTACATATCTTGTTTGCATAGTCTCTGTACATATCTTGTATATCTATCTCTTAGAAGATAATATCTTCCAAGAAGATCTATACCTATGGAAGAACAACAAGATAAGGATTGCTATCATTATACAAGTCAGATAATACACATGAAAGGATGAAATACATCAAACAAATCATGTGGAAGCTATTACAAGATAAGTCAAAATCATAATCAATCTTGAAGAAACTTAGAAGAAGCAAAGACATAAACAAGTCAACAATCAAGAGGAAATTGGAGAAAGACTTATGACACTTTGCATAAGACAATAAGGATGCAGACGGAAGCGTGGACTTTGTTAGATGGAGAGAGCCAAATATATATTTCCAAAAGAAAAACATGCACTCATACATGAAGCAAGGATTAGGAGGGAGCTAATCCTATGATCCATTGAAGATGATGAAGTATATATCCATGGTAGCATCCATGAAAGGGAGTACGTGTTCAATTTGACCTTAGAAGAAGTCTTCTTCGAAGAGAAGCCTTAAAGTATCACTGGTTTTCCATCCACATCTGTGATCCTATTATGAAAGGAAGAAGTGGAATCTTTAGAGCATGGAATCTATAAGAAACTCCATGGACCCAAGAGCTAAAGAAAAACATGAGGAAGAATATGAAGATTCCAAGAAATAAAGAGAAGCAAGAACAACCAGTTATTGTATCGAGAATCACAAGATTACCAGCCTGATATGAACTCACTAAAAGAAATCAAGCAAAGGAACTGAAAGTTGTGATGAAGAACCGTGTATATGAATGCAATCATTGCAAGATACATAACTAAAGGTTCTCCCATATGGAGGGAGAAGACTATGATGATTACTTGTTCCAGTAAACCAGACATACCTCTACATGAGTCATTATATCATCCACGATATCCATGGGTTGGAGCTCTACATTAGTTGAATGCAAATACTATTCTCCAGAGCAATTTAACAAAGAGCGTATGAAGAGAAACCTCAAGGATTTGAAAGAGACCCTTGTATGCATATGGAAGAAGACAAATTGGTGGAGAACCTCCAATGCATAGCAGAAGCGTGGTAAAGATTTTCTATAACAAAAATATTGTATCAGAAAGATTACTCAGAAGATCAGGATGATGGATTTCCAATCCATGATAAAGATCTCATGATGACAGAAGAAGTTCTACATGGATATGTTCCAGTTTGACCCTTGCCACAATGTTGTGAGTGTTGGAATATTGGTTGTTGTCATTGATGTCAACCCTAGTCATGGGTTTTGGACCACAAGATTGATAAAGGTATTTGGACATGAAGGACAATGCACATGCATATACAACACCCATGAATGTATAGTATACATCAAGTTGTTTCTGGTGGTATGTGTCATGTCACGTGGATCCTCATGGTTGAGGAGAAATGAATTTTTGAAGATGACAAAATGAATTGAAGAAGGAAGTACATTTTGATTCATGAAATGGAATATGGAGTCTACATTTCAATGCATCTTTACATTTGTAAGCCAAATAGTGCTCTATCAAGTTTTTCAAAGAAAAAGACTTTGATGTGTATATACACATAGGCACATCCCTTAGGTCAATCATTTTAGAGCCCTAATGGGGGTATATATGGGGCTAAATGTATACATAATAGGGTTGGCATGATAGGGGGTCCACATGTGCATAGAGTGAGATGTGTATATATAGAGGTTGATATAATCATTATTGTACACATTGACTTATGTTTGGATATATAGATGAACTTGAGTTATTTGGAGGAGGTTCCCCTAATGTATAAGGAATTATATGTAATTCATATCTATTGCCATTTTGGATGTTGTGTTTCATGCTCATAATTCAAGTGTATATTGTTTGTATTATGATTTATCATGCTATTTCGAGTATTTGGTTTATAAAATTTGGTATAATGTTATGTTCCCAATACTCAAAATGGCATAAGAAATCAAAATACACACAATGTACATAAAGTATGAGCACAAAGTATAGTGCACAAAGTGATAATAGAGTTGAGTCACACAGTAAATTCTTATACATTAGGGGAACCTTGTAATAAACATAAAGTACATCATATAATAATAATCACTAGATGACACATATCTATTCATGTATGTGACCATTCAATGTATACTTCTCGGGTTACAAATCCCAAGGAAAACCCCCGAGTACTTCCCCTCATTTCAAGGATGGTACCAAAGGTAAACCATAGAATCTTTAGGGTACAAGTCTAGTCAACAATAGGGCTCAAATCCATTATAACAATATACTTGTTATGAGCTCAACATGTCACTTGCAGGAATTGAACCCAAGCGGGGAGGATAACAATCATTCCTCCCAACCAGTCAAGCTAAACCCAATTGACACCATTCAATGTATACTTATACACAATGCCACATTGTATTGTGATAATTTGTCATTAATCTGCCATATTATGTACTCAATTCATTATATTTATCC
>ML835214.1:128755-146970 GCA_009831015.1 Picea engelmannii | reverse complement strand
TGTAAGGCTAGTTTAACATGCTAGATAGTTAATGGTTTTTGGTTTATGCTTCTAGTTTTCCTTTCTAGTTCATGTGAATATCTAACTAGTTAGAAGCTTTTCCTTTCTCATTCTTGTATAAGCCCTTGGAGGCATATTTTATTTCTTGTACTTTTTCATTAAGCACTTGTTATTTCATTCATTTAAGCTTTCGCACAAGTAATTAGATCACCCATATTGATACAACTTGCGCCACCAAACAAGGGGCTTGTGGAGGCTACTTGGGGTGCTAGATCAGGGATGATCTCATGGCACTAGGTGTCCCCCTTGTTAAGCGCCCAAGTTTCCTGGGTTAACCTATGGAGCTAGGGTAAGGCCTTGTTTGCCTTGCTTATTGAACACCCAACAATCCTTTTGGCCAAAGCGGTAGGCGTATTGGGGAAGTCCCCTAGTTTAGGATTGCAACTTCACTTCACCTAATTCAACTTAATCCTAAAGTTTACTCAACAACCTAAGCCTTAACTTCATAATCTTATATAAGTGGTTTATGCTCTTTTATTTTATGCAACTTTTACTCTAAGCATTATCTTTCAAGCATTTTAATTGATTATTGTTGTGGTTGAATGGTTCTTCCTTGAAGTTGCACATTGGTGCCCATTGGTGGTTTTCTTTCCTTGCTTTATATCCTTTAGAAGTTGCGCACTTGTGTTTTTAGCTGCCTCCTTGAAGTTGCGCACATCTCCTTTGGGGCACTTCAAGCTTGGGTTGCAAGTTGTGTGTTAGTGGTGAATGCATCTTTGAGCTATTTCCTTTTCTTATCTTCAAAATCAATTAAGAATTAGTTCAGTCTTTGCTTCACTTTTGTAATAGATCTAACTAGTGCTTATCTCATTTCATTTGTAGATAATTGTATCTTTATATATTGTTATAACATCTAGCTATTCTTTATTTGTTGATAGTTGTTATAATTCTTTTGTATTAAATTGTAAAGTTATTCTTTATTGTATTTGGATCTTTGTTGTAACTTAATTGACCCCATTGCCCAACCTTAGGCACTAGTCATGGTTGACTTAGGGAAAGGGCTGCTTTTCATTGAACGTTTGCATTTGCATTGCTGTCTCTCATATAGGCTATCTTCCCCCTACCTTTAACAAACTAAAACTAACTCCCAGAATTCATCTAATAATTCATATAGTAACTAGGGTCTACCCCCCTTGGCTTCCCTAGGAGTGAGCCTAGACGGAAGAAATCCAAATCGAGGTGACAATGGGTTTGGATTTAGGCATTGTGCCTCCAAGGACACACTAAGTGGATTGAGACTTTTTCCACATTTGCAAGTTTGTATAAGGACGACAACATGGTGCACCCAAATCTCTTGCTCCTTTGTCTCGACTTGTGCACCAGTCAATTGTGTTGGTCGACCTGACCGACTAGTCGATTGCATAGTCGACCCCTAGTTGACTCTTCTAGTCGACTTTTCACTATTGAATCACTATCTCCAAAAGATCCAAAGGGGTGATGAACTTGTTGTTCTAACAAGCAACCCATTTTGCTGTGCGTTTTAGGGAATTATTGTCTCCCTCTTGATCTTTTCTTCTTTGCAAAAGGAATCAAACTCCTCGGAGGTATACTTGCCTCCATTATCGGATCTTAGTGCCTTCATCTTCTTACCTATTTAGTTCTCCACAAGAGATTTGAAGTCTTGAAACCTATTGAAGGCCTCATCCTTGGTATTCATAACATAAATCCAGGTTTTCCCAGAAGAATCAATTGCAAAAGAAACTTAATAGATATTACTTGTTAATGAATTTGATGACACGGGTCCATGCACATCTGAATGTACTAGATCAAGAATCCCTCTTGGTCTGTGCTCGATCCTAGGGAAAGTAGTCTTGGCATGCTTTCCAAGTGCACATCCCTTGCACACCCCTATCCTCTCCACCTTGAAATTAGGCAATCCTACCACCATAGTGTCAGTCACCCAATTGTTTGTGCCAAAGCTCACACATATTGTCACTATTATGCGCCAAAAGCTCAATGCTTCATAGGATTTGCAAGCACATTGTAAAGGCCACCCTCATGTACTCCTCTAGCCAAAACTCAACTAGGATCAGTGCCGCGTTTTTCGATGATCACTTGTTGATCATCAAACTCAACCATACAGTTTAGATTGCTAGAGAAAAAATCGAAAAAAGATTCTTGGTTAAACTAGGGACATACAATACCTCATGTAGTTCAAGAACCTCTCCTACTGGCATGCATAATAGATAGAACCCATCCCAATCACAAAGTACTTGGCATCATCACAAAGCTTTAGATGCATGGTGGAATTACATTATTCGTTGTCATGTGTCTAAAAGCTCCACTATCTACATACCGGTTGACAACTGAAATGGCGTTAGTGGAAAGACAGAGCACCTTTGAGAACACAGTCTCCAATATGGGTGCAAGCTCATCAGTTCTTGCAAAAGCTTCTACACTCCTTGCAAATTGTTTTTGTTGTTACTTACACTTCCCTTGTTTCTCAGGACACCGAGAGGCGTAGTAACCAAACCTGTAGCTGTTAAGCACTTCACATGGCTTAGATCTTTCTTCCCATGGTTTAAAAATCTCGAGTCTTCTTTCTTCTTGACTCTTTCTGGATCCTCCCTTCTTTCCTCCCTTCCTCACCTTCTTGATGAGGGCTAGGTCTTGTGTTTCCTCGAATTTGGTTGAAATTGTCTCTAATCTTGCGTCCTCTCTGACAAAGTCGTTCCACGATGTCTCAAAAGTGGGTAACTTATTACGAGCACAAATACACCGAATAAAGTGATGCCATGATGGACCAAAGCCATTTAGAGTGATTCAGACTAGCTCACTCTCATCAATCTCTTCTCCAATGGTAGCGACCCGATCTCTCAATTTTGTGATTTTTATGACATAGCTCGCTACAGTATTAGTGTTGCTCATGCAGGTATCGTTGAGCTTGTTCTTCATAAGCATGTTACAGGACAAGTTACCACACAATCTAGCACCTTAGTTGAAAGCCCTCACAAGGCACAAGACTAGTGGAACATCAAAAGATGTCACCACTGTCACCTAGGCAACGACTTTCCCCTCTTTGGTGAAGGAGTAAATCCAACACAAGGGAGGCTTCCCTAGTAGCCTCCAAGAATCCTTAGGCAAGAGACAATCAAGTCTAGGCCACTCTGGGTAACTACTCAAACTACCACCAATGAAATAAGATAGATAAGGTATTAATAAGGTGGTAAGACAGAGCACTTTCCAAATTTGAAGAGATGAAGATCTAGGTCAATCTAAGATGTTTTCCAAGTCAAAGGCTCAAGAGGATCCCCAAACATTACCAAATGAAGAAAAGGCCTAGGGCTGTTGTAAAACTTGGAAAAATGATATCAAATTACAATAGTCAAATAAGTTATAACAACAACAAATAAACTAGCCCTTTAACAAGTAACGATTCAATGAATAAAGAGGGCTAAAACGTGAGCTAAATTAGGGTTTCATTAACAAGCACTCAAAACAAGTCAAAACCATGCAAATCTAACCATCATATAACCATCATACATGAATCAAAGGTGTAACACTCTCTAGATGAACAAGTATACAAAAGCAACACCATGTTGAGGTAGCATGATCCATAATCATCAAGGGATATACCAAGAGGATGATCCATCAATCAAAGGCATGCAACATGAAGAAAACTGATAGATGGACCATGACCATGACAATGAGTCTCCTCCACCAAGACACCATCCAATCAAATGAAAGTACTATCTCCAAGTCAAGCCCAAAATTCAATGAAGATACATCCTGCAAACCATCCATATGTGTGACGAAGTCTGAAGATCACATGTGTTAAACTTGATATGCAATATGAGGGGTAATAGGGTCTATTATGAAAATAAGCTAGATCATTAAATGCAGAAACCTTGGATAGGGTTGAGATGAAGATACACACAATAACATGATATCATATTAAGAAAATACTTCACATGATTACAATGGAATTTACCTCTCTTATATAGAGTTCGATAGGTGATATTTGTCCATTACCGTAAAAGCTAATAATAACTGAAAAGAAAACCTAAAGTCACTAAGGTGACTTTATTACACATGTAAGACTTATATTTTAACACCCTTTCTTAAGGCTTATTGTACTAAAAACAAAACCCACTGAAAGCAAACACACTCTGACTGCAAACACATCTACTGAAAAGTAAAACAACAGAATCAAACATTCTTTAGATTCTTCTTCTTTGAAAACAGTGCTTAAACCAGAAGACTCCCTTAAGCTGCCCTTTTCCTCCAAAAGGTATAGTCTCCCAGTTGTAATCCAAGTTCCCAACATCATTGGACACCATTTGCACATGAAATGCTTCATAACCCTCGTAAAGGTATGATACTGAATTTCCAAATCTTGGATCTCCCCTGAACTATAAAAAAACAATCCCCACATGCATGTATATTTACCTTGGTTGCATTCTACTTTGCTCATGAGTTTGTTTATAATCTATAGAAAGTTGAGTTCCAAGGTTGGAAGCACCACATCTCAACTATATATGGACTTGTTTTATATGTTCAGTATATCCTCACGTATCTTTTACCTTCAAGGCAAGGAAGTAGAACTTGTTCCTTTTATTAACTTATAGGCTACCCATTTTCAAAATGTTCTTTAACATTCTGTATATTATGTTGATGCTTACAGCTTTGTGAGACATCCTCCAGGACACGTTCTCTTGTGAGACTGAGTGAGACAACCTGTGAGAGAGCCCATGAGTTGGGTGTGCCCATGAGATGGGTGTGTCGTTCTTGTTTGAGATTGAGATGGAACGCTGTGTGCCCCTGTGTGGGGTGAGGATGCCCATGAGATGGGTGTGTCGTTTGAGATGAAACGGTGTGTATGCCCCTGTGTGGGGTGAGGATGCCCATGTGATAGGTGTGTCGTTCCTCTCTGAGACTGAGATGAAACGATGTGTACCCCTGTGAGGGGTGAAGGTGTCCATGTGATGGGTGTATCGTTCTCCTCTGTGTAGAGAGTTGAGACGATGTGGTACTCTAGATGATTCTCCTGTGAGACTCAGTGAGATAGAGCTCTGTTGAGTACGACGTCCCTGTGGCTGAGCATAGGTGGATGTGCCCCCTAGTGGCTGAGCACTAGTGGGTGTGTGAGATCCCTTACTATATTGTCTAAGAGTAATATTTACCTGTAACCCTAATTGTGATGTAAAGGGTATAGGTCGACCCCACCATAAAGTGAAAGATAATTAATGTAAAAGATAATTAATATTGTAATTATTAATTATATTCTGAGTTATTGAGGTCGGCCTGTTGTGCCAATAGACACCACTTTTGATGTATCCAGTCTAGTATAAATAAAGGAGATTTCCCCATTGAGGAAACACACAAGTCACATGATATTTGGAAATTTCAGCAAGTACACCTTCTATGGCTGAAGTGCACACCTCTCTTGGGCGCTAGCTTCTTGTTTTTTGAGAGCACCCTTTTGTGTGCTAAGTCTATGGTGTGGGACGTCTTTCTCTTGAGAATATAGCAAAGGATTGCTGGGTTTTCTTCCCTTGTTGAGAAGGGTTTCCCAGGATATTTCTTGTGTTCTTGTGCATGGTATTTCTTCTTGTGATCTTGGATATTGCAACAAATGTGAGTGGTGTAGCTGCATTTGTTTATGGTTCAAGTAAATGCTAAAATTGAAATAAACCTCATGCTTGAGCCTAGCATAGTGAAAATTCAACATGGTATCAGAGCTTAGGTCTTGAATAACCCATTGCACAAGCATTAAAGCAACCGTCCTCTCCTTTCTGCAATTCCGTACGACCCTCTCCTTTTGGGTGATTTCAACACTTTATACTTGGACGTTGGGGCTGAAAATTGGATAGGAGTGTACAACCTCCTTCAGTGCACCTCCAACAAGCTTCAGATTGCAATTCCGAGAATTTTGGATTTTTGGCCCCAGGGTTTCGCAATTTTCTGCAGAAAAATCAGATTTAGGGTTTCTGCAGATCATTGAAGGAGCTTTTTAGCTCACCAGTGTTCTTCTGACTTTCAAGGCTTATTGTTGGCAGTCATAAGCCCAACGAAACCTAAGATTGCTAGCCTAGCCTAGCCGTTAGGTTTCCTAGCCCAGTTGGTAAGGGTTTGTGAAGAATCTGAAAATATGATGAACAAGACCTTGGTGGAAGATAGGCTTGAGGGATCAAGCACTTCAGACTACATGAAAAATATTGGAAGACAGATCCAGAGCCACATTAGAGAGATGAAGACATCAAAGATAAAACCTTCCTCTTCATATCGGTACTCTCAGGTATGCACTTGTATATATTATTTGTATCATTGTCATGAGGGTACTTGGAGGAGGAAGGAACCTTTGCTGCAATCATGGATCCAGAGGGATCTCAATGCATTCAGAGGAACAACACACTGGAAGTGAAGACTCCAGGTTTGATTGTTTTAATTATCATGCCTCTAACCTACATTTCTAAGTTTGCTACATTACAAGTAGGCGTTGTAGCTGTGACAACAATCCTTAAATTGTTTTGATTCTAGAGATGTACTCATTATTCTCCTCTAGGAGATATTCTTGTCTTGTTTCCCTTTGTTTGTTTTCTTGTTCCAGGTAGGTTAACAACAAAGGAAGATGCTTATCCTTTAGACTTCAGAGGGAGTCACTTGACTCAGAGGGAGTCAAAACTATTTGAGAAAGAGGAAGAATAGAACCATCATTGAAGAAACCAAAGCAATGATACATGATTAGAGACTACCTATGATTCTGTGGGCAGAAGCATCCATGACAACAATATATGGTCAGAACAAGAGTCCTCACTAGATTTTGAAGAACATGACTCCCAAAGAAGCCTTTACCGGAGTGAAGCCTGAGGTAGGACACTTCAAGATATTTGGGTGTCCAGTATATCTTCATGTACCTAAAGAAAAGAGATCCAAGCTAGACCATTCAGGCAGAAAAGGTACATTTGTGGGATACAGTCTACATCCCTGGTCAGAGACAGATTGAGGTAAGAAGAGATGTCATCTTTGAAGAAGAGATAGCCTTTCAAAGATCCAAAGAATCTCATATGAAGATTGACAGCGAGACAGTACCTTCTCCCCCTTCAACAGTTCATAGGGAGACAACCATTATTCCAGTTGATCCAGTTGCTCCAGTTAATATCCCTAGAGACATTGCAGTAGGCCATAAAAGGCTTGCCTGGGCTCGACAAACTCTATAGGAGGTAGAGGGCCATGCAGCTCCTCAAGGCATATTCCGAGAGAGCAAGAGACCAAAGAGATTTTCGAGCTATTTTTCAGCCATGAGCCACATCATTGATACCGAGCCTTCTTGTCATGGAGAAGCAACAGGTCAGCAGGTATGGCAAGATGCCATGATAGAAGAATATCAGTCCATCTTGAAGAATGATGTATGGGATATTGTTCCGAGACCAGAAGGGAAGTCTGTAGTGACTTCCAAGTGGATCTATAAGATCAAGCATGCAGATGATGGAAGTATCGAGAAATACAAAGCGAGATTTGTAGCCAGAGAATTCTCATAAGTAGAGGGAGTTGACTATGATGAGATGTTTGCTCCAGTAGCCCGATACACTTCCATCCGTACTATCATTGCACTAACTGCATCCATGGGTTGGAAACTACATCAGATGGATGTAAAGACAACCTTTCTCAATGGTGAGATTGAGGAAGAAGTTTATATTGAGTAGCCAGAAGGATTCGTGATACACGACGAGAAATCTCATGTGTGCAGGTTGAAGAAAGCCCTGTATGGACTAAAGCAGGCACCTCGTGCTTGGTACAACAAGATGGATGGATTCTTGATGACTTTGGGCTTCAGCAAGAGTGTTGTTGATCCAAATCTATATTATCATATTGTTGGTGACGAGTGCCTGATCTTGGTCCTGTATGTGGATGACTTATTCCTTACAGGTTTAGAAAGACTTATTGCTGAATGCAAGCGAGCATTGACTTCTGAATTCGAGATGAAGGATTTGGGTATGATGCACTACTTCTTGGGACTAGAAGTATGGCAGAGGACTGATGAGATTTTCCTGAGTCAAGGAAAATATACAGTGGAGATATTGAAGAAGTTTCGTATGACAGACTGGAAATCCATGCCTACACCAATGGTGATGGATTTGAAGAAAATGAACGATGCTTCTACTGATTCAGGCGAGATTGATCCACATTTATACTGATAGCTGATTGGATCATTGATGTAGCTGGTTAACACCAGACCTGATATATGCTATGCAGTGAATGTACTTAGTCAGTTCACGAGTTAACCGAGACATACTCACTGGATAACAACAAAGCATGTATTGAGATATCTACGAGGCACAGTTGGATATGGCCTGAGATATGCCTCAAGTGTAGACTTGAGTTTGCAGGGATATGCCGATGTAGATTGGGTAGGAAGTGCAGTCGACTAGAAGAGCACATCTGCTTGTTGTTTTACCTTGGGGTCTGCCATGGTTTCCTGGTGTAGCAGGAAACATAGCTCTGTGGCCTTTGAGTACTGCAGAAGCAGAGTATATAGCGTTGAGTGTGGCAATCCGCGAAGCAGTGTGGCTTCGCAAGCTCCTGACAAATGTATTTGATCATGAGATGAATCCTACTATTATTCATTGTGATAACCAGAGCAGTGTGAAGCTCTCTGAGAACCATGTGTTTCACGATAAATCGAAACACATTGAGATAAACTATCATTATATTAGAGACATGTTGCAGAGGAAAGCAGTACACGTGCAATACCTTCCTACACATGAGTAGATTACATATATCTTCACCAAACCGCTTGCCAAGATGAAGTTCGAGTACTTTCGTGGGAGACTTGGCCTGGTGGAGAATGCCTCCCTAGCTGAGAGGGAGTGTTGATGATTACAACTTCGTGAGACATCCTCTAGGACACGTTCTCCTTTGAGACTGAGTGAGACGACCTGTGAGAGAGCCCATGAGATGGGTGTGTCGTTCCTCTCTGAGACTGAGATGGAACGTTGTGTGCCCCTTTGCGGGGTGAGGATGCCTATGAGATGAGTGTGTCGTTTGAGATGAAACGATGTGTATTCCCTTGTGTGGGGTGAGGATGCCCATGTGATGGGTGTGTCGTTCCTCTTTGAGACTGAGATGAAACGATGTGTACCCCTGTGAGGGGTGAAGGTGCCCATGTGATGGGTGTATCGTTCTCCTCTGTGTAGAGAGTTGAGACGATGTGGTACTCCAGATGATTCTCCTGTGAGACTCAGTGAGAGAGATCTGTTGAGTACGACGTCCCTGTGGCTAAGCACAGGTGGACATGCCCCCTAGTGGCTGAGCACTAGTGGGTGTGTGAGATCCCTTGCTATATTGTCTAATAGTAAGATTTACCTGTAACCCTAATTGTGATGTAAAGGGTACAGGTCGGCCCCACCATAAATTGAGATAATTAATGTAAAAGATAATTAATATTGTAATTATTTATTATATTATGAGTTATTGAGGTCGGCCCTGTTGTGCCAATAGACACCACTTTTGATGTATCCAGTCTAGTATAAATAAAGGAGATTTCCCCATTGAGGAAACACACAAGTCACATGACGTTTGGAAATTTCAGCAAGTACATCTTCTAGGGATGAAGTGCGCACCTCTCTTGGGCGCTAGCTTCTTGTTTTTTTAGAGCACCCTTTTGTGTGCTAAGTCTATGGTGTGGGAGGTCTTTTTCTTGAGAATATAGCAAATGATTGCTGGGTTTTCTTCCCTTGTTGAGAAGGGTTTCCCAGGATATTTCTTGTGTTCTTGTGCATGGTATTTCTTCTTGTGATCTTGGTTATTGCAACAATTGTGAATGGTGTAGCTGCATTTGTTTATGGTTCAAGTAAATGCTAAAATTGAAATAAACCTCATGCTTGAGCCTAGCATAGTGAAAATTCAACATATTAGTGGCTAAGGAAGCCATTTTTCAATCTGAAGGGAACTAGGGCTTCCATAAACCATTGTTTGATGACTAAATGAGGTTATTACTTTTGTATGTAAATGCAGTGTTTTCCTCTGTCCTTGTCTGGTTTAACCTCCAAATTTCTATGTTATAAATACTTCAAATTAATCCTTACTGTCTATTTCCTTGCAATGTTGTAATCCTTCCAGCCAATCATTTTCTCTTTGAACTGTGGTTCTTACATTTTCAACAATAGAGAATCTTTCAATTCGACTTTACATACTTTAAAATCAGATGCTCTGAACACTTTAGTTTCTCAGTGAACAAACACCCGTTTTTTCCTTCCAATTACATCATTAAGATTACATCTCAAACCAATTTTATAAAAGAGACAATTGTTAAAGATCTAATGTACCATTTTTAACTTTCGAGTATACTGATAGTGTTTTTATTTCCACCAACTGGTTTCTATTGCAGACTGAAGAAAAGAAACAGGCAGCAGCAGATGTATTGTTTCAGTATTCACAATTTGTAATGGCATGTGTTGGAGAGGGTGTGCATCCTAGTCAGTTAAGGATTCATCTGATGAAGGTAACTGTTGTATTCTTACAAACTTCTCTAATGATAATTTATATGAAAATGTTTCTTTCCCAGTGGCTACAATATAATCCTGTCTTGTTCTGGAAACCAAAGCCATTGAATTACTACTATCATCATACTTGGTAGCACGTAGAATTGGTTGTTGCAATGCTCCTTTTACTTTTTGCTAAAACAAGTTTTTATATTAACCAGGCCCAGACTGGGCAAAGATATGCATCTATACAAAAACTGATGGGGAGTTTCAAGACATACTTTTTTAACCAGATTCTTTTCAACAGCCACTTTAAATCTTCTAGTATAGGGCATACCGCTGATACAAACTAGACTGTAGGCAACGTTAGCCACCATTCTGTTTGGTACCTGCTTAAGAGATTGAAGATCAGTTCCCATGAACACAGGAGCTTATGGAGAATTGCAGAAGCTTGTATCTGAAGAAAGTCCAAGTGCCAGTCCAAAGAAAGTACTCGTCATGAGTGCTATGGAAGCAAAGTCTGCAGGTTCATCAACCATGTTGGTCGCCAGTCTGATCGGTCAGACTCTTCACATTGTAAACTTTGGACATTCTGGATTTATTGTCATTCGAGGGGGATCTGTTATTACAAAGTCATGAATTTTATTTTCCTTACCAGATTGAGAGAGGACATGATCCATCATTGCTGTTGGAGAGCTACGACATTGCCCCTGAATGACAGAGATGTAATTGTTACAGCTACTGATGGACATTTGACATTTCAAATAAATGTATCCGTTCCACTTAAAGGTGAGGAACAGAAAGACAGTAAATTGGCCACTGACGATGTAGAAATTAGTGGTTTTGATGTATTGGGAACTGACCTCAGGAAGAACAGAGATATAAGCTTCTATTAAAAAGATATTCCTGAGGTAGGTGTTAAATTTCTTTAAAAATCAGAACCCGGTTGTAGATTTAAATAAATAAAAAGCAAAACCGAACTTCTTAATACAAAAATATGAACATGCTGATTTTCTTAACACTCTAAATGTAGTGGAAATAAACACATAAAGGCACAAGCATTCACACACAGAAACTACTCAGTGATTTTTTGGTCACCTGGAAAAGCCCAACTGGGACCGGTCTTTTGCTTGGTGATTTCTTATTATTTCAGGAAAGGGCAATCTCAGAAATTTTACATCTGCTGTTCAGAAAACTTATCTGAGACAAATTCTTTGCCTTCAGCTCATTCACAGCTCTCACTCCTCACCCTGCTTACAGTCTGGTTGCTGGTGCGCCATACGGCCTTGCTGTACGGCCCAGGCCGTGCAACCTAGCTGCTGGGCGTGCCGTACAGGCTGTACGGCCTGCTGGTATGGCCCAGATCAGGTTGGTTACTTGCTGGGTGCTGGAGGTAAACTGACTGAGCAGAAATGGAGGCCGTACGGCCCCTTCTCCTCTTGCTGAAGCTTGCTCTGTAGCTGAACCTGCTCTCACTGCTGTAGCTGCTCTTTCACCAAGTCGACTTGTGCACAATGAGGCCCCAAAACCTTATTTCTTCCTTGACAATTCGATCTGGGCCCACCAGTCATCTCAATGGCTGAGATTAGATTTGAATGGAGGGCTTAGATCAAATGCCTTATGACTATAGGAAAAATTAATTTTTCCTAAGTCATCTAAGTGTAGAAAACAGAAATTAAATTGGGCCCCTTTTTTGTGGGTCCCCCTGCCAGATTTGGTGCACCTCCAAATCTACCGAACCCTTTCCTCTCTAATTCCAATTCTAACAATAGGCGGATTAATCCAATGTCAATAAGTCATGAACAGACTGGCACAAAAAGGCAGAAGCCAGAGGAGTCCGAAATCCTTGTACACAGAGTATTCGTGCAAATGATGGTCGATTCTCAAATGAAGCTGTGATTTCTGCCTATACAGCTCCACAAATTGATAGGTCAACCGAACCATTTTCATGGGAAGGCCAGATTTGATGTCACTTCGCAAGTTATGTTGGAAAAAACTTGGATGGGGTAAGGAAAAAGCAGACAAGTTGCTTCTACTTGTATTAAAGGAACACGATCGACATGAGAGTCAACTACGTTTGAAGGCATTCTACAGCTTCAATGAAAGGTTTGTTAAAATCCGTAATCATAAAATTGAAAAGGCTGTGACGGGATTACTGGGCGTAGGTCATCGGAGACAATGGATCTTACTCCACATCTCACTAGTACTCCACAGAAATGGGCGAAAAAAGAAGGAAAACAGTATATCTGAAGGAAGTGTTCAAGATATACCTGATCAAACTATGGGTGATGCCAGATATAAAAGAGCATTTCAAAGCCAGATTTTACATGCTTTAAATCAGATGCTGATTATACAATCTCACAAGAAGGCTACCCATGAACCAAAGTGTATTACTGAAAAGAATCTGGAGAGTTATCCTGGGCAGAATATTGCCATTTGATACCAGTACATGCATCTACCAGTTCCTGATTGTTATGCATGGGAGTGACTATGGAACATTTACAAGTTAATGTGGTGAGGTTACAAGTCTTTTGCAGGGCATGTTTTATAATACAACAAGACTGTTACGAGCTGATCTGAAGCCTGTTTATGCTTTTGATGTAGACAGATCTCTGCTTAGTGCCCCAAATGACCAGAGAAGAATGAATGAGATCGATCTGAGACACACACACACACATATATGCTGAAATGAAGAGGTAGGGCCAACCCACGTGTTTTGAAGGTGAGTTCTTATGGTGGAATTCATTGGAGCCGACCTGGGTTATTTTGGGGCCGACTTGTGCATTTTGGGAGATTGTTTGAAGAAGGAACATGATTGAAGGGCCTTTGGAAAAGACACTAATCTCCAGTCCTCTAATCATTCTTATTCACACCCCAAAGCTTACTAAAAACCATTTTACCCGGACTCACTCTTCACATCAGCTTGAGCTCCATTGCCCCAAGTTCAAGCAATCTTAACCTAGGGAAACCCCCTTGAGCCGAAGAAGAGTGGACTTGAAGTGAAAGAGGGTTGGTGAGGTGACAGTGGCCTTCCCTCTTAGTTACGCCATATTGCATTTGAGTTTTCAGACTTTAGCTCAATCAGTGCGAGCTCGTGTGATAACATGCAAGATAGTAGTTATTCAATAGTAAAATGCCCAGAGGATTGGGCTACTATCCCAACAATTACTTTGGAATTACACAAATCACAAATAGATCAAAATTTACATGTCAAAAATTCATTCAAAAAAGACTTCCAAGGCATACCTTCAGATAATTCAGAGCCATCAAGACATGTATCATGCAGTAGAACTCTCTCGGGCTTCATCATTTTAGTCCTCGATATAGACCATCTTGTAGATAAGCTCTTGTAGGAACCTTTCCAGATTACCCTTTAATGTTTTCAATTGCCTCAATGAGCTCCATGTTCTTATGGATTCCTTTCCAACACCCCAGAGTCCAAGTCTTCCAACTCAACCCTCTCAAGCTTATCCCCAATGTATTCCAACTCGTGGTTTGATCACCAACATCTTCTCGACGATCAAGAGTCCTTTGGCTGTGGATGCTCGCAGGGGTTCTTCCCTGGGTTCCACCTTCAACTCTAGTTTCTATTCTCAACCCTTGTAGTAACACTTGCAGGCTATCATGGATCACTCCCCAAGGGATCATCAGTCTAGGTCACTCTCTAGAGAACATTATCAGACAGGCTCTCGAGGTGGACATTGCCATTCCTGGATCTGATGACAATAATGACTGATCCCCCTCTCTTACAAGTTACAACCTATCTTCTACTTGTGTTTGTTCCTGTAGCTGGCCTTGACATATAGGGATTTTGTTTTCTTCTCATTCTCTTAGCTTTAGGCTTCTTTTCATACTTTTGGAAATGACTTTTGCACTCCCCTTATTTCCATTTTGATATGTTGTACTTTACATCCCTTTGACCTATTTTGGTTATTAGTGGACATTATTAATATAATTTGCTTTGATTTGATTTCCATTGTCATCTAATATTTCCTCCATCCTTTCTTCATTTCTCTTGTCCTTATTTTCCATACGGACAACCCATCTCGCCATAGACTAGGGCATCTCCTGCTTCATTGCATAAACATTTCTATGTGGTCTGGACAACCCGAGGTTTTGCTACTCCAGGCTAGCTTTCTTTTGAATAATGGCTTTCCCTGCTTCCCGAAAACGCTGGTAAAACCATTCCTGTTGAAGATTTATCCTATTAGGCTGCTCGGTCAACCCATGTTATTGCAACTCCTCCAAGGTTGAGTCCAAAGAGCTACTCCTCTGCCTACTTCTCTGTTCCCTTCTCGCCATTTCCCTTGGGAACCTCCTTCCTTTTCCATTTTCCGAGAACTGCTTCTCCTTTATCAAATAATAGATAACTTCCCTTTCCTTTCCTTCCTCTCTTGATCGAGTGCAATTTCCACCAGAGCCTCTGTGATCCATGGTCTCTCTTCCTCTTGGCTTTACAAGGCTACTGTGATTAGACTTTCCATTCTTTAAGCTTGGCCATAGTGAAATGAGCAATAAATTTGACATCCCTTTAAGCTTTTGCCATCTTTGGGAGTAATTAAGAAAATCTTCTATCGTCCATGGGTAATAATTACACATCTCCTTCTTGAAGTCCTCAATTAATTTACACCTTTCTATAGTTTCTCTCATGATTTGACTACGTCATCCTATGAACCTTAATTTACAGGGATAACAAGGCAGTGAAAATCAATCTTGATACCTTAACTCTTTCCCAAGTGTCATTGCAATAAAATAAGGATTTCAAGCTCGATTTGCATTCCCCCTCCTCTCTTAGGTTTGATGGAAATCTGTTTACTTGGGTCTTAGAACCCTCCTCTATTGCTAGATTATCCAACAGTTCTGCTACATGATTGGATTCTTCCCTCACATGCTAGAATCATACATTTCCAATTTCTTATTTGGGTCTAGCCAATCCACGTGCTCTTCTAGATGCCATGTTGGTTCTCTATTTCGTTTAGATAGAAAATCAATACTTAATTTAGAATCCCCCTTGAAAATTACTTTTTGAAATTCGAGCTCTAGGCATAACTTAACTCTCTCTTTTATTCCTTGTTACACCCCAATTTCTCTATAGTGTACCCTACATTTTTTCACGAGATGTGACCACTTTGATGTGCCCAAAGTGTGATGATTTTTTTGTATGTGACCATGATGGGATGATTTAGATGTACAAGTGTTGGTTAGAGGTTACCTAGATCCCCTTAGGTGCACAATCATGGCATGTTCTTTTAGTCCCCATTCTCAGGGTGCTTGGTTTTATTGCTCTGATCTGTTATCTCACATACTGTAGGTTGGGAAAAGCCAGACCCAAACCACAAGATGGTGAGAACTATGGGATAGTCTACCCACTGTCACCTTAGATAAACCCTCCCCACTTTAGTGAAGGAGAAATCCTACACAAGGGGGGAGTCCCGGGTGACCCTAGGGGGAAATGAGATGGAAAATGTAGTGGAAAGATAACCCCTGATAGGTCAAAGATGGAAATGAAGGGAGGCTTGAGAGGATGTCTTGTGGTTGAAGGAAGTTGCCAAAGGTCTTGAGTACCTGCACCAAAGTGTTAGACCTACCCGAGACAAGACTAATTGAAGAGATACAAGCTAAGATAATCAATGGACAAGCAAGTGAAGCTTGCTGTCCTATGTAGCAGCAGTAAACAATGATATAAATCAGCAAGTAAATGATAATTAAGACTGCTAGATATGCCACTAAAAGTCAAGTAAAGATGCAAGAGATAAAGCTAGTAACGACTAGTATAACTCAAGTGATGTAAAGCAAGACTTTAGTGATGATATAGGGCTGTTAAGTGATGTTATTGCAGAGATATTATGACAGCCTTATGTATGTAGCAAACATATGCTACAACAACAATATCTACCCCTAAAAATCAGCAATCAACTTGTCCAACGATTAGCCAATATCAAGTAGTTCAACAATGACAACTTGTAAGGAAACTTTAGTGGTAGATTAGTGAGTAAAACAAGTGTTAAAGAGTAATTTGCTGCAACCCTAATGGCTGTAGCTTGAATTTATAACAGAAGCAAGAGATCCTTGGGCAATCAAGACGCCTTAGTGGCCTTAGCAAGCCTAAAACACATTGAAAAGATTCCAACTAAGACAATTTCAATATCTCATAATTTCATGTATACCAGTGCAATGATTTTTATTTCTCCAATGCAAGAGATTAGTGCCTAAAGCTATTGGGTTATGGAGTCTTTTAATGAATGAACTAGTTTTGCTACTTCTTTAGGGATGTAAGCCCTTTTACTTCATAAGGCAACAAGACTAGCTAGGAAAAACTAGGAGGGTGTAGCCCTTTTACTCCTCCTAGTAACCCCTTGTATAATAGATTATTCAAGACAATTATGATAGGCTTAGTGGGGTTGTATGCCCTTATACTCCCCAAGAGCTTAGCAAATTAACCTTGCAAGTAAGAAAGAAGCAATAACAAAGCAAAAATTCCTTACCTAGTCCAAGCATTAACAAGATAAACTCCTTTTTAACCAAGAAAATTCCATCACAATGCAAGAATCAGCCTCCAAGAGAGATAGCACATCACTTCTTCATCCAATAGCAAAGATAAACCATCACAAGAGCAAGTAGAAGAGAGAGATATGTAAAATTTCCCAAAGAGGAAGCAAATTTCAGCCAAGGAGTCTTTCTCCCAAGTGAGAGTTGTGTTAAAATGAAATGTGATTGATCCTTATTTATACAAAACTCCTAAAGAGTGTTTGTCCACATAAATTAGGGTAAACCACAAGGTAAGGAGGCCAACCTTCTTTACTTTGCTCCTTTACAACATAAAATTTAATTTGCACATAAAATAAACCCTAAAACATGACGTGATCTCTTCAAGGAGTGACGTTTTGGCACTTTGGTCAAGTCATTGAAATCACAAGTGCGCCCTCCAAGGATCTCAAGTCAAAGCATCATGGCAAGTGAAATCACATTTAATATAAGAGCCATTCAAGCATGTACATCAAAAACTACCTCGTCAAATTAAGCAGGTGCTCAAAGACCCTATGTATTTTTCCAAGTTTAGGTATAGGAGGGTTGACAAAGTGACCTATTGGGTGAATCATTCCTTAAGTTAGGGAGTGTTTCCTAGGTGGAAACCTCTCTAAGTCATGTGGAGCAGATGAAGTGGATGGGGGGTTAAGACCTTTGGGCATGGGGTTCATGACATATAAGGGTTTGTATTGTCTCATTTATGGGTGCCTTTGTAGAGGGTGTGCTGCACCTTCATTTTCAATGCATCCTTTTTCCAAGCCCATTTGTTGCCATTTGTTTTTTAAGATGTTTCCAGGTTGAAGCCAAGGTGGAGATTCTACCTAAGCATGAAAAACATTGCCCACCTTGACTCTATCCCGATCACATTATGCTTCCCCAAGTTGAAGACAAAGTGTGGGACTTCTACCTGTTGCCGTCCTAATACACACTTGCTAACGTGAGCTAAGTCCGGCTCACTTAGTGTGTCTTTGGAGGCACAATGCCTAGGTTCTCAGTCCACACTGTCACCTTGACTGGAACCTCTTCCTTCTAGGCTTACTCCCAGGGAAGCCAAGGGGGGTAGTCCCTAGTTACTAGATTGATTTTAGTTTTTAAGGTTCTAGGAGTTAGTTTTAATTTGTTAAAGGCAAAAGGGGAAAACTAGCCTATGATGCAAAGGCAGCAAATGCAAAGTGCAAGTCTAATCTAAATGTCAATCAACCC
>ML835214.1:51052-61578 GCA_009831015.1 Picea engelmannii | reverse complement strand
GAGGTCTTTTCCTACAGATCTGATCAGGAGGATTTGCATAAGGGGGCCATACATTTGTTGAGGAGGTTTTGTATTTGGCTGGGCTGATTTTATTGTAAGAGATCTCTATATTTTCCTGCTCAATAATAATAAAATCCAAATCTGCTGCACCGGTTTTCCCTCCGGGGTTTTTCCAAGGACGAATTGTCCAAAAATTACTTGTGTACATGTGATGTGATTGCTGTTATCTTTTACTGTTAAGTTCCTGGTGATTATTTTCTGCTGTGTATTATTTATTTGTGAAGAAAACCTGGCAGAATCAGTTAACAGAAAAATTAATTGATTTAGTGAACTGGGTTGGAAGAAAATTCAGAAGTTCCTCCACGAGAAGCATAATAATTCAACTTAAAAGGATTAAACCCAATAAACTTGAAACAACTCCTCAGACTTGGTAGGCAGGAAGAGTTGAAGGTATTACCTGAGATCAAAGTCTAAGGGCGATTGATGCCCTAAGATACTTTATCCCCACTGTCAATTGTCCAAGTCGCATTCAAGTTTCAAGAATGGCCGAAAATGGGATTCACCTTCAAAGCCTGAACAAATTGACCCCTGATAGCATTTCTCCCCATCCAAAGGAATGACACTCCAACGAAACGGAAAGAGGTAAAAACTCAGACCTCCCATCCAAAAACTGAACCAAGATTTCCAAATACTCTTCTGGATCAAAATAATAAACCCACACGCTCTGCGCCATCCCATCCTACCAGGCTTAATGAAGGAGAGAGCCCACAAAATCAAGTGAAAAGCACGACAAACTGCCCCATTAAACGAATACAAATGCATGTTATTGTGGCTTTGCCACTTGTCCAGACTCCAAACATATTAAATGGATCATTAAAAGTGGAGAAGTAGATAATAAACTTAGGGGAGGTTGCTAAAGACCTCACCCCCCAATTTTTCCATAAGATCCCAAGAGCTAGATTGCAAGCCCGGTTGGCCAGAGAGTTTATCCCTCTAAGGAGTGGTAAAACTAACACTTTCAAATCCTTCTATCAGTTTTTGGATGCAGCAGAGCAACTTGTTCATATGAGTTTCCTTGGGAAGAGTTTTGTGGACCATGTGACATGACGATCATTGAATCTCCAATCACTGTTGCATTTTTTTATGTTGTCTCTTCATAATTATAATTCCTTTCCAAAGGGCCAAGGCTTCCACCTGACTCCAATTCCCCAAGCAAATGAAGTTTCTTGATTTCTGTCAGGGTCAAAGATGTAACCCCCCCCCGTGCCTACCACACCTGGGTTGCCCTTTGAGGTTGTGTCAAAGAAGAGGATATGATGATGTCTGTTGAGAATCCGGTCTTTCATTTCTGCTTCTGTTATTATTAAATGCCAATTATGAGTTTTCTTTGGTATCCTTGGATGCTGCGTGGGGGGTTTTGGATTTTAGATAGATCCTTAATCCATAGTCTTTCTTTTACTTCCAATGTTATCTGACAATTACCTACAGAGACAATCATTTACTTTTAGGGAGAGGACACATCACATCCACAAAATGGACACCTGAAGCCTAATTTCTTTTGTTCATATCTAGAAATATTCCGTGCAAGGTTTGTTGCCACATTATAGTGAATTTGCATTTTATGAACTGTTACGAGCAAGTTTCTGGTTTGATGATGAAGTTCAAGGACCTACTATTTATCAGTGGAAGAACTAGTGCAATTACATTATTATGGAGAAAATGCTGCAATTGAAGGTGTTAGAACACATTATTTTAGAGCCAATTTACAATCTAGTACTTTTTCAATGACTTGTAACCTAAAGTTCATTATTAGTGATGATCCAGATTCGGGAAATTGAACTAAGGTTCTTTACATCTTATTGAATTTCTGATTGGTACAGATTTACTGACAATACCTTCCCTAGAAGGGCATATTGCAGTTAGGATTGTCATTGAACTTAAGCTTCTAAAACTAGAATAAAATGATAGTGTGTATTGGTTGAGGTGAAGAATCCGACAAAGACGCAAACTAGTGATTTTAGGAGTTACGTTACCATTGTTTAAAATATTGTTTTTCCACAGCAACTTCAATACAATTAGAGATTTGGGTTGACTGAGTAAATTGATGCTTTGTGCTTCCTTTGAATAGCAGATTTTGCATTCACAATATAAGTTGTTATTTTATTTTAGTTTTAATGTTTTATTTTAAACTGTGAAATCGTAGTAATTTGAGATTATTATGCAGGAACTATCAGGCATGCCAACTTCTTTGAAGAAAGAACGGCCCCCACACCCCTCTCTTGTGCAGTCACATACACCATCTCCTGACAGAATGGACAGAGCATCATCATCTTCTGTAGCAATGGAGAGAGATGCAGAATACATGCAATCTTAAATGCTATAATCAAATATTCCAAACAAATCCTTTTGTTATTTGGTGGGTCAAGTTTTCACTATCGAGCAAAGGCACATGCAAATCAGCTTTGAAATTTTTAATTACAGAAAGACCTTTCAGATGTTTGAAAATCCCTTTGCCTATTGTATCTTGCACCACTTGATGAGATTAGGAAAATTTATGGTACTGTACAGATGTTTGAAATATGTAGCAACCATGAGAGACTGCTTCTTATGTGAAAGAATATGTTTATATGCCTGCGCCTCTCCTCGCCTATGTAGGAGGGTTAGTTTGCATGTCTAAGATTTGGCCTGATGATGTAATTTATATGTACTCGCTTTTGTACATTAATGAAAGGTAAGATGCATTTTGGAAAAAGAAAAAGAAAGTTAAAGAAGCTTAATAATGCTTTAAGAAACTTGATCTCTGCTGGCATAGCAATTGCCCTTAACCATAATGCTAAATAAACCTATTGCTTTAGTAAAGAGTTATTCCATCAAAAGTTCAGACTAAGCTGAAAGGAAGAACCTGAGCATTTGGATAATATAAATGCAGTCCAAATCAAACAAAAGGCAGAGAAACCTCAAATTTTTGTGAATACTAAAATAGAACATGATTTCAGTATGATGTATGTGTTTAGATATTTTTAGAAATCTGATTCATTTTGGTTTTGAAGCCAACCTTAAACCACAACTTGACCTGGAACCCTAATCAGACTAGAAACTTAGGTCCTAGTTAGCTACTCAAAAGTCTTACTAATCTTAATGGAGTTGATACCCTTAGTATATTAATGATTCCAATTTGGCAGACATCAGTGCACATAATTTGTGGATGATATGAAATCAAATACAATTAAAATTGAGTTCTTGAATATATGAGGAAGATGTTCTACAAATTAATACTACACTCTACTGATTACTCAAAACATGCAATGCTAGCCAAGTTAGTTTTAGAGATAACATCATAAGATAGATTAACGGTTTATACAATTTATGTTGGTAAGCTCCAATGACATGTTCCTTCTGGGAATTTTTTATTATTATATAGAAACAAAAAAACAAAATTACGACTATGCAATGAGCTGGCACTCCTCATAACTGACATCAGAAGACACTGAAGACACTTAGCAGATTTTATAGAAATCTGACTTCCATGACTCAACAATACATTCCCCGTGACTTTGAGATGCTTTTAATGCTGGTGAGGACTGTCTCTTTGATGTATTACAAAAATAAGGTTAATACTTGTTATCGCAGGATTTGTACTTGTGCAAAGCCCAACACAAGTCCCCCAATTCTGCATAACTATGGAAAATTCTACCATTGTCACCTTAGTAAGAAATTCCCTCATTTCAGTGATACAAGAGGTTCACCACAGGGAAGGCTTCCCCGGTGACTTCAAGGGATCAAAGTAGCAAGTAAAGTAGCCAAGCCTACCATCCCCTCTCTTGATCACCTAAAGAAAGGTCCAGGTCAAGGAAATCGAAGGAGTATGAAGCTGTTTGAGTACATGCCAGCAACAAGAGCACTTTATAACAAATATATGATTGTTTCCAAGTCCTAACATGCAATAAATACTCCTTGAAGACACTAGGCAATGCAATTACTATGGCTGTTATGAATTTGCAGCAATGAACAATAGTACAACAGCAGTGAATAAATTATAACAACAACAACAATTATCAATAAGAAATACAACAATTGACAATGTAAACTTAGCACACATCCAATAGAGTAATATCCAATTGTTATATGCAATTTCTGAACATGTTAGGCTACCTTTCCAAGAGTGTATGCAACAAATAAGAGTGTATTAAGATGGATGTAGCAAACTTTTGCAACAATAAGTTTACTAGCAAATTAGTGAGTGTTAGTGTTAGCAAAGTTAGTAGAAAGCTTGAGAGAATTAAAAGAAGGTGTTTGTTGATCAATTTCACCACAACAGAGCTATAGAATCAGTGCCTTTGAGGGCTATGGAGTCTTCATAACAACAAATGCAACAATACTTGAAGATTTAACAAGTAGAAACCAAGACGTAGGGTTCAAACTCTAAGGTGCTAGCACATTAGAGCCTTAGGATTTGAACCTTAAAGAGAAGGATTGCTAGAGTCAAACACTTTTCGGCTCTAGCAACCTTATCTCCCTTCTTGATGCTTTAACTAAATTAAAATCAAATGTCTAGGGCTAAAATCCACTTTAGGGCTTTAGGAGTCTAACCCCGGCTAGTATTCATTCACAAATTTTGGACAAAACTAACCTTACGAGAGGAGGAATCACTTATGCTCCTCTCTTAGGGTTTCACCAAGCAAGACGTCTAGCATGAAAAAGAGAAATTACCATGAAACATTGATAGCACAAAGATAAATTTGCAGAATTTTCACTTTACTTCACCATGATAAAACCCTAATTGCCGAAATTCCATCCAAAAATTAGCAAAAGCATCCACAATTTGACCCTCCAAGCAAGTCGCATAAGGTAGAAGAGCTAGATAGCCCAAAGAGGGCCAAAATTTCAGACTTGTTTGGTGAGTAATGATTGATAATAAAATGAAATTAGAAGGTCCTCTATTTATATGAGGCCCTTCTAAACCAATTTGTCCACATAAAAATATCAACAACAAATTAGAAGAGGGTTAACCCCCTTATTTTCCTTTACAAATGCAAAAATGAAAAATACATGAAATAAAACCCTAAGAATGGTGACGTCATGCCTTAGAAGGGTGATGTAGGACTGGAAAATGAGATGTCAAGCCTCAATAGGAGATCGTTGGGCCTCCAAAGGCCATGTGTCATGCTACCAAGTGCAAAAGTGCCATGACATGTCTCCTTCTGCCAAGCCTCCTTTGGAACTGTATCATCCATCAAACCCTAGCCTCAAAGATGACGTCAATGCTAAAGGGTAACGTCCTAGGCCTCCAAAGGTCACATCCAAGTATGAAAGGTGATGTCATGTGAGGCTCATCATTCTTCACTGGGCAAGGTCCTGCAAAGATAAACAAGTATGCCCTCGAAGGGTCCACAAGTCATATGAATGCTAAGTAAGCCACGTTTAATAAAAGAACAACCCAAACAAGTGCATTAAATCCTTCCTTTTCAAATTAAACAAATGTTCAAATACCTTATAAACTTTTCCAAATTTAGGTATGGGAGGGGTGTCATGGTTCCCTATTGGGTAAGCCAATCCCCAAGTCAAGGAATGTTTCCCAAGAAGACCCTATCTAGATCATGTAATGAGTATGAGGTGAATTGGGGAAAGACTCTTGGGCATGGGGTTCTTGACATATCAAGGGTTCATATTGTCTCATTTATGGGTTCCTTTGTGGAGGGTGTGCTACATTCTTGAGTTCCCTTTATTTGTAATGCAACCTTTTTCCAAGCCCTTTATTCGCCTTTTCATTAAGTCCAAACATTGAATGCTATGTGCAATGGAAATAAAAGAGCACAACAATGTCACTTGAAGTTAGAACACATTGGGTGCTATGTGCAATGGAAATAAAATAACACTGCAATGCACTCCTCCATTAAGTGAGACACTTTTGCCTTATTCATTTTCATTTAAAAGTCCTTTATTCATTCACATGAGTGTTTCATGGATCTCAGGACTTTAGGGAGACCATTTATGTATGATGTCAACTACTACACCTCTGGGGCTTTAGCCCCTCCTTCCCACGAAATGAGGTACAAACCCTTCTTGGGGTCAATGCACTCGAAAACCCAAAAGATGAGGAAATGAAGGGGAAGAAGTGTGGAAATTGGTAAGTATGAACATTAATGGTACAATGAGCCTTCAAGGAAACCCCTTAGTAGCAACCCTTTTCCCGAGGGTGACCAATTTACTAAGATACCATGCCAACCACCAAAGTGAAATTAGGCAAAAGATACAATTTCCAAGCAAACGTTCCATAATCAAGAAAGGACTCTTTGCAACATGCTTAAATGCTTCAAATATTAAAGTGACACTTACCATGAGATTGAACTTGTTACCTAATGAAGCAAGACTTGTTGTCTTCTAGGAGCCAAGATAGTGTAGTGGACGCTGCTCTGATGTCGATGATGATGATGGTGAACTGTGGCAAAGAAGAGGGGCTTTGTGCGATATGCTATCCATCTGGCTCTCGACACTCCATGTCTGCTACTTGTAGGTCTCGAGACATCATCTCCTTAGTTACCCTATGCTGGGGGGTAACATCTGGCTCCTACTGTTGATGTTTTTAGTAGCATCGGGCATATACTTCAACATCGATCTGTATCAACATGTGGGAGTCGTCATTATTACCTCTCAGAACCTTAGGAGATTCACTTTATTAAGTGATTAATAAAATGAATGTACTTTTGTAATAAAGTGTGTTATAGTGCAAGTTGTAGATTGGGAAAAGCTCAACCCAACCACAAAGCAAGTGCTACAACTTGGGAATCCTACACCCAATGTCACCTCGATGTAGGTCCTGCACTTAAAGGGTGACTAGGTCACTCTAGGGAGGGGATCCCGGTGACCCTAGGGGTATTGAGATGGATATGGAGAGAAATGGAAGTGAAGCCCCTATAGGTCATGTCTAAGTGGAATGAAAGGTGGGAAAAGATGCCTTGTAAGTCAAGTGATTGTTGCCCCACAGGTATAGTACTTCTCCGGATGATTGTCCTTGCCCGAGACACAAGAAAATCCAACTTACAATTATATATGTTAGTATGGATCAACAAGTTAAGCTTGTTGTTTCTAATTTGCAGTAGTAGATGACAATTTATATCAACAAATAAAGCATCTAAATCAACATACAAAGATCTAAACTAGTTAAGTAAATCAACATCAAGATTAACAATGAATATAGGCTGAAAAATGGCACTTAAGAGGCAAGAGAAGATGGTTGTTGTAAACATGTATTTTCTGCAGAAGATTGTCGCCTTATGGATGTAGCTTTAAGTCACTTATATTAGCAAATTACACCATCAAAATATGCCAATAGTTAGCCCAAAAGATGTGCCCTAGTTAGTAGAGTAAGTGAGCAAAATTTAGGAGCTAATCCAGGGTTAGTTTAGGAGTTATGGCTAGTAGTTTATCTAGGTTAGATCAACCCTAATGGTTGTAGGTTAAGGTTTGTAACAACAAGAAAAGTAATGGGAGAGAGGGGATGGCCTAGTAGGGGAAGACTCCTTTCAACGAGGCAAACCAACTCCAAGCAAGAGATATTTCAAAAGATAAAAATTCATGTTTCCCAAGGCAATGATTTTATATCTCCAATGCAAAAAACAATATATGACTAGTTCCTTTACTATTGGGTTAATGGAGTCAAATAAAGAAATATCTAGGGAAACTACCTCCTTGGGGGTGTAAACCCTTTTACTTCCCAAGGCAAGTTTCTCTAGTTAGGGTTTAAACTAAGAGGGTGTATGCCTTTATACTTCTCTTAGAAAACCCTTGTATAATCAATGCGATGAAACATAAAATGATGAAGACTATGGTGGGGGTGTATGCCCTTATACTTCCCACCTATCTCCTAGCATGACAATCCTTGACTTGAAAAAAATGATAGTATAATAGTAAAAGACCATACCGAGGTCAAGAGAGATGCTAAGATAATCCACCCTAAGAGCACAAGACAAGCCTTCCAAGGCTAGTGCTAGACTTCCACCAACCATTCATCAATAGATAGCCATAAACAAGAGCTAAAAGAGACAATCTTGCCAAAGATAGCGAAAATTTTAGACCAATACTTCTCACAACGAGGGAGAGTTATGTTAAAATGAGATTTTATGATCTCTTATTCATACAAATGTCACCAAGGTGACTTGTCCACAAATTAAGGGGTAAAACACAAGATTATGGGTCAACAACCATAATCTTTCCCCCATTACAAAGTAATTCATTTAAAATTCACTTTTTCACATAAGAAAACCCTAATTTTAGAAGGACGCCTCCCTTTAGGGGACATTTTGCCACTTTGAAGAAGTCATTGGTGTTGGAGAAGCATGGGTAGGCCTCCAAAGGCCACATGTCAAGCAACTAAACACTCTCATCATTGTGAAGACCCTCTTTTCTTCAAAACATCCATGTGTCAAATGAGTGGCACCTCACCACCATGCCCTAGCCCCCCAATCATGAAGTCAAGCTAAAAAATAGGACGTTTTTCCCCTCCTGGGAAAATCTTTTGGCAAGTGAGGGCTGGGGTATGTCGTCCAAGTCATCATCAAGGCCTTCCAAGTCTGATTTTTCTCATCCGGCATGTGGGCCCTTGGCATCCAACCTGTGGGTTTGTATCCCTATGGAATCCCAAGCTAGGCTTGTTCTCCCAAAACTGTCCACCAACTAGGTCCTGCAAAGACAAATGAGCACACCCTCCAAGGATCTCAAGTCATAACATCATGATAAGTGAATTCAATCAATAAATAAGCCACCTAAGCATGTGCATCAAATATCACTATATAAAACAATTATTGCTCAAAGACACTATGCGACTTGTCAAGCTTGAATATGGGAGGGTTGATGAGGTGTCCTATTGGGTAGATCTTTCCCTAGGTCAATGAGAGTTTCCAAGAGATCCCTCTCTAAGCCATATAAAGTGGATGAAGTGGTTGGGGTCAAGACTCAATGGGCATAGGGCTCATGACATACAAGGGGTTGTAATGTCTCATTCATGGGTGCCTTTGTAGAGGGTGTGTGGTACCTTCGTCCGCAATGCACTTTTTCCAAGCCCATCAATTGCCTTTATCTTTCTTTCTTTGTATTTTCTTTCAATATAGCATAAAGAGAAATTGAAGGTCACTTCCCCGGCGTGGTGACCAGATGATGGAAATGTCACTCACAAACACCTAGTGGAAATGAGAAGGTTGGCTGGTGATGAGACACCCTTTCTCTCAACCATGCAGCTGAGAGTCATTGCCCTGGTTTGGTGAACAGATGATGGCAATGCCATACCACTAGATATTCATGGACATGATAGGTCAGCTCGTGATGATACCTCCTATCTTTCAACTAACCTTTTTAAGCATTCTTTATTATATTGTGGGTCCCCTTTACTCAAAGATAAGCGTTTCATTGCTTTCTTGGGTGATCCCCGAGAGAAGCATCTGGAAGGTTTATACAAGGCTTTTATGTTCTACCCAACATCAACCCTTCTGGGCCTTCAACGCCTTCTTCCCATAGAATGAGGAACAACCCCTTCTTGGGTCAATACACCCTAAAATCCCAAGAGATAAGGAAATGGAGGGGAACGATGATGGAAAGTGGTAAGTATGGTGGGGAACGATACAATGGCTCATTAAGGGAGTTCCCAGTAGCAAACCCATCTCCAAGGAAAACCACTTACTAGGGAACAATGTCAACCACCAAGGTGAAGCAGGGAAAAAGGCATAATGTCCAAGCATATATCATGAAATCTGGAGCAATCTAAGATACAACATAATCCAATGGCTTAAATATTGAAATGATGCTCATCATAATACTAACTTGTACCTCATGGAGCAAGGCCCACTGCCTTCCGGAAGCCAGGCAATGTCGTGGATGCCATCTGCAAATCTCTGACCATCTGTGATGGTGAGTGGGTTTTCCATCTGTGCAAAGGGTATTGTTGGTCATGTACTCTCTCGACACTCCATATCTGCAACCTGAGGGCCTCGAGACATAATCTCCTTAGTTATCCACAAAATGGGGATAAGAAAGTGAGTTTAATTTAATTAAATGCCTAAGTATTTGACATTATTAATTAAATTAAGTCCTAACCATTAGATCCAAAGTGAATGGAAAATTACATCTAAGTCGTAGATCAGTTTAGGAGATCTAGGGTTTTGGACTTAGGGTAAACTGAAGGCTATAAAACACAACCTGTGTGAGAGGAGGAGACACATTGGTGGTACACCAAGAGTGAGTGAGTACTCAAGTGTGTAGGGATAGGGGTCGAGGAAAGGAAACAAAGGGAGATAGCAACCAGGTGGGATATGCTATTTGCTGCAACATTTGTATTTCCTCAAAAGGGCCATTATCCCAGGATGAGATCCCTGACTTTATTTAATAAAATCATCACAAATTTGGTTTTCCCTTCGGGTTTTTTCCAAGGGTAGTTTACCTAGAAATATCTTGTGCAAATGCAAGATACCAGATATATAAAATATGCAGAACAGAAACAAAATGCTAGAAATGGCAGAATAACAGTAAAATATCCA
>ML835214.1:13424-28209 GCA_009831015.1 Picea engelmannii | reverse complement strand
ATAATTTTGAATAAACTTGTGATAATAGCCTATTAAACCCAGGAAACCATGCATACTTTTAAGAGTTTTGGGGCGAGGCCAATTTTGCATAGCTTCAATTTTCTTAGGATCCACCCTTACACCATCATTGCCAACAATATGACCCATGTACTCAACTTCAGAGACACCAAAAGAACATTTACACTGTTTAAGGAAATTGTTTTGCATGGAGAGGATATGGAGAAATTGATCTACATGGGTGATATGGGATGGCTACATTTTACTATATATGAGAATGTCATTGAAGAAAAATAACACAAAGTGACGGAGGAAAGGACGAAAGACATGATTCATGAGAGTTTTAAAAGTGGAGGGAGCATTACAGAGACCAAAGGGTATTACCAAGAGCTCATAGTGGCCCTCATGAATGCGAAATGTCATCTTGGGAATTTCTTCTTCTTTCATATGTATCTGGTGGTAGCCAAAACAAAGTTCGAGTTTGGTAAAGTATTGAGCCCCACTAAGTTCATCCAGAAGGTCATCTATGATGGGAATGGGGAATTTGTCCTTAATGGTAAGTTTTTTGAGGGCACGAAAAATCAGGACACATCTGCCAAGTTCCTTCCTTCTTGAGAACCATGGAAACATGGGTAGAATAGGGGCTAGTGGTAGGATGAATAAAACTTGCTGGTAACAGTTCATGGACAATTTTCTCAATTTCATTTTTTTGAGTAAAATGATGACGATAAGGGTGAACATTGGGAGGAAGACTACCTGATATTAAAGGAATGGAATGATCATGGTCGGCAAGGGAGGGGGGAAGGCCCTGGGGTGTTTGGAAAACAATGTGATGGTGTGAAAGGATAGCTTGAAGGTCTGGGTGTATCATGGGTGTCTCAACTGCTTGAATGGAATGAAGTTGGGCAATGCTTCTAGAATAACCCTTTTTGAGTAACCATTCCACACCAAGAATAATGTCACAACCATCCATGTCAATAACAAACATGTGAGATTTCAAGTTACATTGACCAATTTGTAAGCACACATTTTCACAACGCCCTCCACATTTCATGGAACTACCATTGGCAATCATGATTTGAAAATTGTTGACAACGCATATATAACAATTGACTTCTTGGGTAAGGCGTCGATGAATGAAATTATGAGTGCTGCCACTGTCAATTAGGATGATGAATTTCTTGTGCTTAATATAACCAATCAATTTGAGGGTTTGAGGAGATGAAAAACCAGTGAGAGCATGTGGCGATATCAGTGGTTCAACTTCAAGAGGATTCGAGGGTGGTGTAATATCATCGGTTGGTGGTAGCACTGCATTAGGTGAAACCTCAACATCTTCATCAAGAATATCCTTAGAAATGGCCATAAAAAGTTTTTGTTCTTTACACTTGTGCACTAGAAAGTATTTATCATCACAATTATAGCAAAGACACTTGAGTTGGAGTTCAACCATTTATGCCCGTGTTAACTTGTGGACCTTGAGAGGAGTGGCCTAAGGGGCAAGGGGGTTGGGTTTATGGTGAGGGACAAAAATGGGTTTTCTACTTTGGGCCAAGATGACTTGTTGTGCCTCCTTGGGATGCTTAGTGGCTTCCAACCAAGTCTGAGGGTGAGCCATGATAACCTGGGCGTGAATTTCATCCTTGAGGCCACTAATAAAGCATTCTTTGAAGAAAGCATGTATCATGCCCTCTGTTCAAAAATCCTAATGCTCAAAAGAAACAATATAATATTCCACAGTTCCAGACTGTTTCAACTTGGTCAAACATCCTAAAAGGTGGGTGTCTATGTGTTATAACCCTAAATTGCACCACACATTCTTACCTGGCATCAGGCCAACTCATATCCCTTCTTTTCCAAAGCACTACTGAACAACTCTTTCAAAATCCTCTTTAATAAAGGCCCACACGCCCTAATCCATTACTGCACGCGTGTACATGCTGGATGACCCAAAACAACCCACCTAGACTGACAAAAGCATGAAAAAAGGAAAGTTACCAACAAAACAAAAAACTATGGGTGAGTTAACTGAAACTCCCGACCATGCATGGCTGAGGGTTCGTCCAAATACCTAGCTCCTTCTAGCCTATAAAAGAAGGCGTAGAGGTACCATTTAGAAGAGGAAAAATATAGCAAAGAAACTCTGCCCATTTACGTATTCCCATTGTCCCAACCCTTTAGCCTTTCCTAATGCCAAAGGAGATTTAAAACAAAGCAGTTGAAGGACAGAAGAAGAGAATCCTAGGATCAGGTTCAAGGAGTGGTGGCCGGTCTCAACTTTTGTAAGCTGCTTCATTTTAAGTAATAAAGAGAATGCTTTTCCCGTCCCAATTCATGAACTTTTTATGGTTTGATTAGTTTATGTTTGATTTCTAACCCGTTAGTATATAAGTAGTATGCATGCATAGTTGTTGCTCATCTTGAATGCAGGTCATCTTTGGAAGGAGTATTGCGAGCAAGTAATCAAGCACAATGGAGGATCGACATCAAACGTCGATATCGAGGTAGGTTGATATTTCCATGCATTTACTAAGAAAAGGGGATTTAAATCTAGGGATGAAGGTAGAAAGTAATTTCTATTCGGTCATATCTGCATGCAAAGTCTAAACTCTATTTGCTAGTCCGTATGGTGTTTTTCCCCAACAACAGAATTGACAACCATACTGGGGACACTCTCTAGGGTTCCTGGAATTTCATTTAGTTTTTGGGTAGTTTAAAGACTAGTTTTTCTTGCCTGTCTTTTCTTTTCATTTTTGTAAGGTCTGAGTTAGCAGGGAGTCTGGTTTTCCATACCAGCTTTCCCTGACTTTTGCTTGACTGTGTTTTTTGGGACCCATAGAGGTACACACGGCCTGCACAAGGTCTGCACGCGTGTACCCGCACCCTATCCTCTTATAGCCCACGTGTGAACGCTAGCTGTAGAGGTAGCAGTAGGGTGTAGATTTCAGAGAACCTCAGAGGCAGTCATCCTCTTCCCTGTCAGAATCAAACATTCTCAGGGGGTTTTATAGAATTCTGTCTCAGTCTTGTTTGTTAATAGTCCTATCTCAGATTGTTTTTTGCCTTATTATTTTATCCTTCCATTCTTTGTTTTTCTGTTAGAAAGAGTATCCAAGTCTTCAAGGGATCCTGGTTATCAATATCAGTGGTCTCTTCCTGTTTTGGTCTATCTGTTTTCATTTTTTCCTTAGAGTTTAGATATACACACGGCTTGTACAAGGTCAGCCCGCGTGTACACGCCCTCTGTTTCTATTCAGTGCGCATTCGCACGCTTGTTGTTTGAGTAACAATCGCGTGCTTGTACAGGATAATTTTTGTTAAGGGTAAGGCAATCATCCTTTCCCTTGATAAAAATTATTCCTCTCAGGTGTTTGAATATTTGTTTGAACAATCAGTAGCTTAGGATTATTTTTACCCTTAGCTCGCTTTTTCTCATTTGAAACATTGTCAGAATTTTTTTTTTTTTTTTACGGTTTTTAGACAAGTGTGAGAGTCATTGTTTTTACGATTGCTATTGTGTGATTTTTTAATCTAATTCTTTGTGAAATGTGATTAGGCTAGAATTGTTTTTCTTTGTTTTTGCTTGTCGGTATTTTTCCTTTCTTGCTTTACCAACATTTAAAAAAAAAAAAAAATCTTTTCATTTTCTTCTTTGGTTGAAGAGTGTGTTTCTGCATCATTAGCTAGGGAAAAGTCTTTTATTTCATAAGTTTTTTCAGTTCACTTAGATCATAAGTAGCTCGTAGTCAAGTGAAATTCCTTTGAATTTGCTGTCTAAAATCTTAGAAAAAAATTAAAAATCTTTCTTTTGAAAAGTTGTTGAAATTTTGCATTCAGTAAAAGTTTTGTTTCCATCTTTTTTATTCATTTTTTGCATTCGTCTTTTACACATCATCAGTTTCACCCTCATACCCCTTGACGTAAGACAAATCCATAAAAGTAACGCTAAATTTAAAATCTACTAGACTTTTATGTTTTTAGGGTTCACAAACTAGTTCAGGACTAGGGCCTTGGATTAGGTTGGAGAGGAAACTCTTCAAGGCCATTTAAAATCAAACATTGGAGTCTGAGATAGGGAGTTTCTAAGTCCAGTTTCGTGGAAGTTATCTGGGACC
This sequence comes from Picea engelmannii, assembly GCA_009831015.1. NCBI lineage: Eukaryota > Viridiplantae > Streptophyta > Pinopsida > Pinales > Pinaceae > Picea > Picea engelmannii. The sequence continues at coordinate 24,097 of ML835214.1, read as the reverse complement.
CCCCTCTAACACAGGGGATAAACACGAGGTCATATGCAGAAAGATAGCGGAGATAACCCCTCCAAAGTCGTACCAATCGTAGTGGAGAACACACATAGAGGGCTTGTTTTGGGATTTCGTCGTTTTCATTTGCCACCGGGCTTCGTGGGTCTCGAATCCATTCGAGGTCCTCAGTTGTCTTCCGGACCATTTTCTCTCGATACCCTTGACAGGTTTCGGGCTCGATAACCTACTCATTGTGGTCTACTCGACTTTCGACTGTATCCGCCTGGTGATTGTTTGCGTACTGGCAACCTAGTTGCCAATCTTTGTTAGGGACATATATAGGTGACTGTGGGGGTATATTGTGGTACCTAGGAAAGACAGGCGTAAGCTATACCAGCAAGGATCTTTTGAAGTGATCGAGTTACAAACCATTGTGCCCGAACAACCCCCAGAGGAATCGACCATTTTGGACCTTGAAGCAATCGCTCTTGGCTCGGTTGAAACCCCAACCACTGATCTCTTGGCACCTTTCATTGTACCCATTCAATTTTACGAGCGCCAGACAGTGTCACACACAGCAATGGAAACAAATGTTGTTACTCCTTCTGGGAATTCTTCAATTCCCACCACGGTTGTCACCACAGGAGAGCTGTCATCTCCTAACCTACCGTCGTCGGTCTGAGTCACCATGGTCTCGACCACAACTACTTCGCATAGTTGTCCAAACCCATCTTTAGTAGCGGCCACAACCCCTTTCACACCTAGTGCGACAGGCCCTCCATTCTCATACGATATGCTTAGTTTGGGTACAAGTCCTATACTTTCCTACTCCACTTTACAGACTTTGGGTCTGGGGGCAGGGAGCTCTAACGCTCCTCTGCAAGGTCACATGGGGGGCACTCCTATCCCTTTTAACTCTTTTCCTTACGGAGGAGGTCATATCGCTCCTTCGTCCCCTTCATTCGGTGGGTCGCATCAGCAATCCGCCGGACAACCTACACACAATAGTTTATTTGGAGAGGGGAGTCACAGACCACCTTCGCATAGTATGCCGATAGGTTCAACACTGTTTTCTTGGAATGGAACGTTTGGTAACAACACCTTCTCATCAACTGCTTTCCCGACTGGGGGCAACCCCATTTTTGGACAATCTACCCATGGGCAGGGTACTATTCATGCACAGGGGGAAAACCTAGCAGGACCTTGGAATTCAGGGAAAGGATCCATTCCCTCCTCCAGAATGCTGATCTGGGGTAATTCTTTCCACAATCAATGGAACCCCAGAAAAACTACTATGCCTATCCCCATGGGATCGGCATGGGGTAATCCTTCCCAAAGTCCTTCGAATACAATGCATGCCCAAAAATCTATGTCCTATTTGGGAAATCAGCCGATGATGTCTCCACATATGAAAAATACTTACGCTGGCCAGGGCTAGGGTTTCTACCAGAATCCGGGCTAGCAGCCAAACTTTTCCTGGCAACTTGGTGCCAGTCGAACTACATGACCCTTTTTTCTTGGTTATCAACAACAACCCAAACTACCGTTCCTGGCGAATTTACACTTGCCAGATTTAACAAGGTTGTTGAATGACCCTATTTGTCACGATCTGTGTTGGCCTCCTACGCCGACAAAGTTACCTTCGGACATTCCAAAGTTCGAAGCCAAGCCTAATGAAGATCCAGGAGATCATGTGACTACCTTCCATCTTTGGTGCTCATATAACTCATTGAAAGATGAATTCGTTCAGTTGCAATTTTTTCAACGTACTCTCATTGGGAGTGTTGCAAAATGGTACATTGAGCTCGATCGCTCAAGATACTCTTCTTTTGGCGAACTAGCGATGGATTTCCTTAACCATTTCCAGTTACCTATGAGATACGACGCTGGAACAGATCTACTCGCTAATTTCGAGCAGACAACAACGGACCATATCTCTTATCACATCCAAGAATGGAGACACCGAAAGAGTTTAATCAAGGTACCAACCCCACAAACATTCCTGCTTGAGTGGTTCCTTAAGTCTTTGGTCCCGCAGCTATCCAAAGACATAACGAAATCCAGAGTTTTCTTCGAAGAAGATGCCATCATGAGGGCTCAACAGTTTGAGCTCATCTATTCTCAGTCTGGTTTATTATACAACATCTTGCTATATGCACCACGTTCAATACTGGATAAAACTAGACAGAGAGCTGGACCACATGCCGATGGTATTGTCGGTTCAACACAAACCAAGCCCACTGAGCAATTGACAAAACAGTTGCAACAGTTATCCATACAACAGACAGTGGCCAAACAAACTTCTGCTTTGGTTTCTCCCCCTACCCAAACGTCGTAAGTACACACAGTGCAGTCGACTAACCCAAAGGCTGCCCAACAGCATGAAGGGAAGAAAAAAAAATGAAAGAAGGGTAAGGGGGATAAAAAACCCACTGATAATGTTGGCGGGGAAAACACGAGAAAATGGAAGGCGAGGTATCCATGCAACTTGTGCACGGAAGACCACCTGACCCATCTATGTCCTCGACTTGCAGAGGCCCAAAAATTTGTCACGCAACAACAACAGGCGATGTTGACTAATCCATTTCAACATGGGAAAAATCTAACTCAAGCCTCTACAAGTACGGAAGGGGGTAGCCAAGAAACCTACCTGCCTTTGAACAACCCCTCATCTGTGAACGTTTATATGGTTAGGGGTGATGATTTCATATAAACTAGAGTGCACGATTATAGTAAACCAAGCGCTTCTGAGAAGGGTAAAAAAGCTGACCTCCCATCTCTTCCTCTATAGATTGAGAAGACGTTGGGAGAAACAATGACATGCATTCCGAAAGGTGCATTTAAAAAAGCTTCTCATAACCCCAATGCAAGGGCTGCCCAGAACTACTCTATGGTGGAAGATTTATCACAAACCCCTTGTGCGATGTCATCTTTGGAGGTCCTCCAAAGCTTCCCCTCTCAGAGGAAATCCTTGTTAACTGCTTTGGGCTCTACTGAGACTTGTAATCCGGGCACCATCATGTTAGATACAATCGACTTAAAACCTCGTCTGCCTTACCACGTAATGTTTCAGATAGTAGTGGCTTACCTCAAGAAAACTTTTACTCGGAATATCTTCTGCACGGTGGTCGACAAGGGCACCTCGACATGCATTATGTCATTGGCATGTTGGAAGGCCATTGGCCAGCCCGTTTTGTCTCCATCACCTACTCTCCTCACTGCTTTCGACGGTCGTTCGTTACAACCACATGGCATGGTTCCTTCTTTTCTCGTGTAGTTAGGAGGGAAGACCATTTGTGTCAAAGAAGAGGTAGTCGATGCTCCCCTCGACTATAACCTCTTGTTAGGACGGATTTGGACTTATGCTATGCAAGCTGTGGTTGCTACAGTTTTCCGGGTCTTGTTGTTTCCACACGAGGGCTGTATAGTGACCATCGATCAATTGTATTTCTCTAGACCTGACCCATCTTTGGGGGCATCTACGATCCCAATGATTGATAATCCTCAACCAGGTGTCGTCAACGTAGGAGCTGGTTTTTTCCCATCCTTAATGGGTACCTTTGATTACCCATCTCCTCAGGGCGATATCAAATTTATATCTCATCACCATAAGGTTGAGATTTTTCAAGTTTCGTCGTTCCACACGACTTACTTCAAGGATCCATGGATTCTTCCTTCCTCATCAACCACGATGGATGAGACAGGGCACCCATGCATGTCCATACCCTTGTCTACCACTGAAGTAGTGTACTCTTTAGTCCAGCAAGCTTCAGCTAACACTGATCCGACTCCTGCACAAGAGTTAGGTCCACTTCTAGAGCCTATTTGGGCTCAGGGTTCTCTCGCTAACGTTGATTCGTTAGACTTAGTCTTGCCTTCTAATGAAGCAGTAATCAAAGCAATGACTAGTCCGGACAAACCTTGGGAAGGTCTTCATCACAGATCATATTTTCTCCCAGAGTTAAGCTAAATCAAAGTAGGATAATTCACCGTGACCATGACGGGAGATCAACCGTGTCCTATTAATCTCTTAGCTACACATGAAATTTATGCTGAGGGAAATATGTCAACTATTACTGAAACTATACCAATCAACATCTCCCGAAACCCTGGCGTCGTGGAGAACGTCTTCGTCAGAGCAGATTGCTCCCTTGAAGAGATTCAAATCTACACGGATCTTTTCAAAGAATTCTGTGACGTTTTTGCCTGGTCTTATGAGGAAATGCCAGGTATTGATCCAAAAATAGTTGAACATGAAATCACAATGTATCCTGATGCCAAGCCTGTTCGACATAAGCTTCGTCCAGTTAACCCCAAGAAAGAAGCAACCATCAAGATTGAGGTTGAGAAATTGCTAAAGGCAGGTCTTATCTATCCTATCCATTTGACTCAATGGGTGTCAAATCGTGTGCCGGTCAATAAAAAACAAGGCACGATTCGTGTATGTACCGATTTTCGTGATTTGAACAAGGCATGTCCCAAAGATAATTTTCCAACACCATTCATTGACCAGATCATTGATGAATGTGCTAGTTGCGAAGCCTTTTCTTTCATGGACGATTTTTCGAGATACAATCAAATCCAAATCAAACCCGAAGACCAACACAAAATGACATTCATTTGTCCGTGGGGTACATTCGCATATCGTAAGATGCCTTTTGGTCTTAAAAATGCTGGAGCCACCTTCCAATGGGTCATGTCTTTTGCTTTTCATGATCTCAAGCATATAGTCGAGGTCTATCTAGATGATTTAGCATCACGATCTCGCAAGAGAACGGATCATCCCACACACCTTAGACTTATCTTCGAACGTTGTCGCTACTTTCAGATTCATTTGAATCCAAACAAGTGCAGCTTCTGCGTAACATCAGGACGTTTGTGAAGTTTCATTGTATCAATAATAGGGATCATGGTCGATCCTCTCAAGGTGGAGGCAATAATCCAGTTTCCCGCCCCATGCACAATCCTTCAACTTCAGAGTCTACAAGGCAAGGCAAACTTTTTAAGTCGCTTCATCGCCAACTATGCCAAAATCACCAAGGGATTTATGCGCTTACTGAAGAAAGACGTTCATTTTTACTGGGGCGAAGCCGCTCAACGCTCTTTTGACGCATTAAAACATGCCCTCACAACTGCACCTCTGCTACGACCACCTAACTATAACAAATATTTCTTATTATATCTGGTTGCCGCAGAGTCAACCATTGGCATGGTTATAGTTCAGGAAGATGATTTGTTCTCAGAATACATGATCTATTACCTGAGCTGAGGTCTCGTAGGACCGGAACTTAATTATTCTCATATCGAAAAACTTGCATTGGCAGCAGTTCATCCTATTCAATGGTTCCACCATTATGTTCTTTTTTGCAAGACCACCGTCATTGCTGTCATGAATCCATTCCAGTACATGTTGACACCACTAGTTATAGGCGGAAAAATCAGTAGATGGATAGTCATCCTCCAGGAATTTGACTTAGACTTCGTTTAAGCAAAGTCCAAAAAGTCATTGGTCTTCGCAGAGCTTATTTTGTAACTTCCGGTTGAGTCAGGTGACGTTGTGCCTAAAGAATCGCCTATACGGGGAGATATTTTTTTTATCGCATCTTCAGATCCCTAGTACAGAGATACACTTATCTATCTCCAGACTTTGAAGTGCCCCACTTCTGCTTCTTGTGATGAGCGTCGGCGTATATGCCATCAGGCTAAGAATTATCTCATACTCAATGATACGTTGTATCGGAGAGGTGTAGACTGCATCTTACGTCGATGTCTCACACATGAGGAGGCAGTCATCGTGCTCAACGATTGTCATACCAGAGCTTGTGGCGGTCATTTTTCTGGGTTGGAAACAACCCAAAAGATTCTATGAGCAGGTTACTTCTGGCCGACACTTATCAAAGATTGTATAGAATCGGTCAAGAAGTGCCATCCGTGCCAAGTCTTCTCTCGGAAGATGAGGGCACATCCCGCTCCTATGTTTCCTGTCATCACAATTGGTCCCTTCACCAAGTGGGGGATTGATTACACTACTTGCAACCCCTAGTCAGTAAGGGGGCACCACTATATAATCATAGCTGTAGACTACTTCACTAAGTGGGTCGAAGCTATGCCAACATTTAAAGATGATGGAGAGACTACAACTCTCTTTTTATTCAATCAGATTATAGCAAGGTTCGGCGTCCTGAGAGAGATTGTTACTGACCATGGAAGTCACTTTCAGAAGCAAATGATGACCGAATTAACATCAAAGCTTGGGTTACAGCAAGAACATTCATCACCCTACTACCCCCAAGCCAATGGGCAGGTGGAAGCTATAAACAAAAGTCTTAAGACTATTCTACAACGAACTATCAACTCAGCCAAGTCAAATAGGCATTTGATGTTATACTCGGCAATATGGGCTTACCAAACATCTGTTAAGACTGCAACCGGTTTCTCACCTTTTCAACTCGTTTACGGGTTGGAGGCAGTCTTGCCCATCAAATGTCAGATCCCATCTCTAAAATTGGCAGTACAATTATTGCCAGACACTTCTCCACTTGAAGAACAGTTAGTACACCTTGAGAAGCTCAATGAGCAGCGTCGTGATGCGACCCTGGCTAACAAGGCTCACAAACATAAGGTCAAGTGTCAGTATGATAGGTCCGTTTGTCCTCGGATTTTCTCTGAAGGCAACCTTGTCCTGGTCTATGACCAAGATAAGGACCCCCTGGGGGCAGGAAAATTCAAACCCATGTGGTTTGGACCCTTCATCATAAAATAGGTATTAAAAAAGGGTGCTTATCGTTTGGTTGATTTTGAAGGGAATGCTTTGGCGGAGCCTAGAAATGGGCTCTACCTCAAGAAATATTACGCATAGGTAGGTCATTGTGGGTAACTTTTTGCAACATATGTATAGTCTTTGTACTATTACTTTTTAATTTCTTTTAAGTGTTATGGACATGTCATTGATGTTATCTTTCATCAATATGGAAGATGTCAAGTGATTCCGAGGTGTTTGTTGGGTATGCAGACGATGCTAGTCAGCACACTCGGAGGCTTGCCTCCGAAACTTGGGTAATCTTTACACCTCAGGGCCAGTTGTTATCTTCCGGAGGTATATGCTTAGGTGACACCACAAATAATGTCGCCGAGTATAGTGCAATTATTGAGTTGCTTCGTGACACCTTGTCATTGGGTATCTCTCATCTCCAGGTCTATCTCAACGCTCAACTAGTTGTGTCACAACTAAATATAGTATACCGGGTTCATGATCCAACTTTACACCGACGATTCCTTAGGGTACGTCTCTTAGAACGAAACTTTGATTATATTACATATTTTCATGTTCCTAGGAGATTAAACCAAATTACAGATACTCTAGCTAATCAAATTTTAGATTGGCATAATGCACACGTATGAAAGAACATTGACATGTGCATGTAAATACATTTTTGCACATGTTATCCATAAGACACAAAAGATCAAAAAACCATATATAACATCATAAAATAACCAGAGTACATAGATGGACGCAAGCACCTCAAAAATGGGACAAATAACGAGTCATAGGGTTCATGCCCTCAAACAATATATACAAGTAGTGTTCGTGGCATGTAAAAAATCTAAATAGGTTCAGTGCCTATGGGCCCTGTTATAATAGTCCACAACATGGGATAAACGCCTAAACAATCGGACCCACGTCTGAGGTGCCCCCACTACATGAGGCTACATGGATGGCGGCAGGTCCTCTATCTTTGCCATCGGGACTGTGCGAGTGAGTGCAGTGAAGTTCTGCTCAACTTGTCTAAGGACCCTCTCAGCCTCCTCGGCTGGGAGGTTCCCTGCTACTGCTGGTCCCCCAGCGGCAGTTGCGGCTTCTGGTCGAGGACGATGCCAGTTCCGTGCATAATCAACAGGTTGCACGGGTCCCACATTTGCATGCAACAAACGTATACCCGTCAAATACTCTGGCATATAGAAAAATGATATATATAACAAAAATGACATAAAAATTACATATGCAAACAAAAAAAAACTACAAAGGTGGAGACTTACCCATCTCCCTTCGCTCCTCACCAGGAAGCACGGGTTTATCAGGATCTCTATAAAAGTCTATCCATGGATATGGGTAATCCTCGATCACAGGGATCTACCGTGACAACCACCCAAAGAAGTCATCATCGAAGGACTCATTGGTCCTTACACCACCCTGTCGCAAAAGTAATACTGCCCATCTACATACTGTAGGAAAAGAGACCTGATGTCCTTGTACCACTTCCTGAGGACTAAAGCTCAGAACTCTCTCAAAGAAGAATGAACACAAAATCATCCCGAACCCGAAGTTCCTCTGTGTCCACTGTCGACAATCTGTCAATTGCCTCTTTATACACTCAAGTAGTGTGGTACTCCAGTTAAAAATCTGTGCATTCAAGCACTGGATAACACAGTTCATCTGCACGCGAGACGCCTGATGCAAGGCTACTGAACCTATAATCCATCCAATCAGTAATAATATAGCTTGCAACGATAGGTTCGTGATCTTACGGATGGGCACCTGGGAGCTCACACGGTTTGTCCCAGCCTCACACTGCTCGACTATCAGTTCCGCTATGTTATGCGGCCCCGTAGGAAACGTCCTGAAGTTGACTGGTTCCTCTCTACTTGAGAGGCCAGTCAAAAAGTAGATATCCTCGGTGGTGGGTACCAGTGATTGCCCCTCTAGCATGAAGGCCTCTGTATCAGGGTGCTAATATTCAATCAAGGCATTCAGTAGCCTTGGGTGCACTCGCATAAATGGACACAGGAAGAACTTAAGTAAACCACATTGCATCAAGACGACCACGACATTCAGATCTCCTGTGACCAACTCACTAATTGCTTCATGCTCCCTTTCCCTCCACTGGACATACATCCTGCCAACACAACAAAGTTTAGGAGGGTCAGTGCTTGCTCTTTAGTTTTTTTTTTACTATAAAAGGGGGGTCCATGCGAGCTGTAGAGGTGACAGTCACGTGTACACACGGGCAAACTTTACTCTGCCAGAGTGTATGCGCAGCCTGTCCAAAGACAACCCGTGTGTACCTAGGGCCGACTGTTATCAATGAAATTTTGTCCACACATGGTTACAAGAACTCAGCATCATCAAACAACGATGAAGTCATCCATGGACCTGAATTAATACTAAAACATTCAAAAAAAGTTCAAAAACTATACAAAGTAGTGAAAAATTGAAGAGCTCTATGCAGACATTGGGCACGCGCGCACATGCGCGAAACAGAAACAGAGAAATCGCGCACATGCGCACGATGCATGACTGTTATCGCAAAAAGTCACGTACCTTCTAAACGACGCATTTATGAGAGTGGTCGACCTCCCACCCACTTATGGTTCAGCTCCCAAGCTGATTTGATCCTCAAATCTGGACTGGATCCAACTGGTGGGCTGGTCAAAGACCTAGGAATGCCCTAATTGGCCTCTTTTCACACTACAAAGCAGTTAAACAATAAACGAAAGGAATGCTATAGAAAGGCCATGGATGCACCTCATTTTTCAAGGAATTCAAAATAATGTTATGCTGCCTCTATTCTCTTGAGGACTCCATCCTTGTCAAGAGCATATTTGCACCATTGCATTGGACAATCCATCTCACCCATTGAGTGGATTTTTAAAGAGTTCTTTCATCATTTTCCATTTTTCTTTGTTGTAAGAAGAGCTAGCTAGTGGGGGTCCAAGAGCCCTCTCTTGGAGGAAGAAGGGACTCATAGTCCCCTTTCTTCTTGGTGTATTGTTTCATTAATAGATCAGCCTCAACATTGGTGATATGGGTCTTATGGTTCTTTTTGTTTCTATGTCCCTATGCTCATGAACATAGTTGTTATTTCATTTCTTAGTTTAATTCTTAATTGTAGTCTTTTATTTTCTTTCCCTAACTCTTTTCCTTACAACTGTCCTGCTCAACAGACCCAACTGAGCTTGTAAGCACCTCTATTTTTCTCACTAAGGTGACGAAAGAAGCGCAACAGATTGGCGACTCCACTGGGGAGAGGTATCAATTTTCTACCCCATTTGGGTTTTTCTTTCTCTTCTTTGAGTTTTTTTAACTTGCAGGTACACTAACCGGCCTAGGCCGACCTGTCACTCAGCCAATTCCAAGTTGAATTGAGAGAAATCCATTCAGATTTTTCATTCTCGGCCGTGTGTCATATATGCGCGGGTTTTTAGGCCCACAGATGCGCATCGTGCGCACATACGCCTGATTTACAGTTTTGTTCGACGCACGTGTGCTTGTTGATTTGTCTCTGTTCACGCGCATGCACTCTGTGCGCCTCTGTCTCCATTGAGACCCACGCACCTATGAAAAAATTCACATTGTAAAGTTGTTGAGATGTGGGGAAGGCCATTTGCCTTCTTAAAAATGAGTTCAATCATGTTTTAAAGATGCACCACACTTAGTCCCCTCATCATATAAAGGGGTTAGTAAAAAACACATAGGCACTTAGGAGGATGAAATCAATTTCCCTTCTTTTCTTTTTGCCACATGGATGGCTTGTTTTGACTCACAAGATAAGTTGGAAATCATTTTTAATCACATTTAACTTGCATTGGGACTAGAAGTTGAGTAACAATCGCTTAGTATGCTCTTCTCTCGTGCCTCCAAGCGATCTTGAGAATCAATAAAAGGTTGTGAAACGATTTCATCTCCCTTA